>AJFK01000365.1:0-19594 GCA_000467715.1 Hysterium pulicare CBS 123377 | reverse complement strand
AATTGCTAGAATTATTAATTGCTAGAATTAATAATTCCTATAATTTTTAAGCATTCTAAGATATACTCTCTTATGCTACAGAGTACTATAGTTCTAAAGTGGCATGTTAAAACTTAAAATGAAGCTTCCTGTATAGTCTTTTTTATAAAGGCTGATTGACGCTTCTGCTTGGTACCACTTGAAGCCGGCTTTACGCTGCTTTACGCTAGTTGAAAGCTACTAAAGTATTCGAAGAGGGAGTGGTGTTAATCTCCTCTAGATATATGTCAAAGGTAGTGCTCGCGCTCATGTTGGCGTCTTCAAGCGCTGCTGAGAGGACTGCTTTGCAGGATTACGCCAACACTTTTAATAGTTTGATAATGATCTTTCCGTGTCTAAATTCCCATAGCGCATGGATTATCAACGCGCGGACGGAAGGCTTTTCAATATTCGCGTTCAAAATGCTTACGACAATTTCAAGCAACACATAGATATTACTTCAGATTAGAGTATTCAGAGTAGGCATTTAAGTTCTCAGACAAGAACATGCGCCGCAACTTCCTCCGCCGGTTTATGAAGCAGCAGCATCCATGTATAGGATTAGGCGGGTCTATCATAAAGCACTTCCGGGGCCGTTGCCCTAACCGAGATCCTCGAACCTATATTCTAGGTCTGAATTGAACTCTTTGCGTCTACTAAAAAACGCTTATGAGAGAGGACGTGCAGGATGCAAAGCTTGATTTCAGCAAGGCCAAGATTGCCAGTAGCAATGGCCTCATCGCTCGCACTCTGGGGGGGCATGTCGTATCCATGGAATGAGTTCGCAATACCACACATTGCACACTTCCCGGATTCGTCTTCAATGTGTTTGAGGTAAAGGCTTTCTTAGGTTGCGGGGTTTAGCTAAAACGGCTATGATCTCCTATACCCGTGTTTATCTCTCATTCTATTAAAGTTCAAAGGAGATATAGGTGAGAAAATCTGCAATTCCCCATTTTGGGCTCTAATAAGACTAGATTCTGGGCTTGTTGGTGGATTGATTTGCTTGGTAGGGCTTTGCATCTTGCTTCTTAACACTACTGCTGCACTTCATCATTCCCCATTGAACGAGCCTCCTAATCTTGTGCCGTCGTCCACTCTCTTCCACCATCTCGGATCTCCTCGGTCAATGGACCGGCGCTAGTTCACTTATAAACCTTAGTGGTGTTGATTCCTATGCTGCATTTGCTCCATCAGCTTCTTCGCCGGCTCCTTTACTTAAAGCCATTCTTACCCCGGAGTAGTCTTCTTTTTATACGCCGCGTAACTTTGGCTTATCCTTTAAAGATGGTTCTTCACCAGTAACAAAGCTCCAAGCTATTGCTGTTCCGCCTCTTCTAAATCTTCTTGAAGTACATCTTAGTATTTGAAAATCTTACTAGTTCCAGGACGTCTTTCTCTACAGTTCGCCCTATACAAATCTCTTCTACGAGTCCATGTCTACGGGTTTCCCATATGGTTCCAAGTCTTCGGGTCCCCTAACCGACGCTACGGGCCTCTTCTACATGCCTTCTCCTATAAGTACGTTATTAGCTCTCTTCTATGCCAATTGAAGAAGCTCTCAAAATACAAAAGAACCTCGTACAAAGGCGCATGACGGGAGAAAACCTCTATGTATTGAAAGTTAAGATTATAATATAATGGGATAGCGAGATCTGAAAACTAATATAACTGATGGAAGAGATGTACTATTGAGTGAAGTCTTGGTTCCTATGACTTTGTCCAGGTCTGACTATAGGAGATGCATCCAGAAACCTCGGCTTGGTCCCCGGGGTTTTTTGCTTGGCCTGTAAGTGCTTCCTCTTACGCAAGATAGTCATTTCGAGTTGGGCATTGCGTGGTATTAGCTTGATTCCATACACGTCCACGTGTGGAAAAGAAGTTCTGATCAGTTTGATGAATCATTTACTGCTCGACTTGTTGGTTCAACTCTGGGGTATTGCGCTCTTCCGGCGTACTTGGGACGGTACCGTGGGGTGGCAGATTCGGCTGCTTGGCGCGGTCGGTGGGTCTATTCCCCCAGATCCAGTCCTCGAAGCTGGGAAAGGAAAGAAGCAAGCTTTCCGTGACGTAGGCGCCCCATTCAGCCAGTTTATTTCGTGAGATGAAACATCAAAAGTTTTAGAGATCTCTTCGTTTCCACTGGTTCGTATAGATTTCAATCATGCGCCTCGCGGAGGCATATAGGAGCACGAGACTCACTTTGGACTCGATAATGTACAGATTGCTATGGTCCAGGAAGATTTAGTGTACTGGCATGTAGTTGAGTTGGCGGGGAAGAACGAAGTGACGGATGTAAGGCCGTTGAGCACCCCAGCACTTCCTTTTGCACCACAGCGGTAATCTGCCCTTGAGTGAATACGCTGGTCTGATGGCGCTGGGGGCCACGAGCACATCCTTCAGTGCCAACCAGTTCGTGGCGAAATGCTCGGAATTCATGTTGAAGGACTGGATCGGTAGCATATGTCCCTTCACTCGGGCGTCGAGCCTCCCGTGAGTGGGAAAAAGAACATCTTTGGGTTCTAACTAGCAAGCGCAATCTCTCGGAGTTCAAGATGAAGCGCAACATCTACACTAACATTTCGACCTTCGCCATGGAGATGGGCGAGATAACGCAAGGGGGCTCGGATGATGCCTTGCAGGCGATGTCATGATGTACTCGCAATGATATTGTTCATGTACATGAAATCAGTCCGCATAGTGCTAATCTGCTCTGTATCCTTGTGGAGTAATGTTCTCTAATATGTGGTAGTAGGTGCACTGAACTTCTGCATTGCGTCCCTCTTTCCAAGGAGCATTCAGGTTGCAGAATCGCTCTGATGGTCATTATAGCCATAGGAATACTATTTATTATTGGCGGGAAGTGGATGGCCGTGAGGGAAGAACTTACTTTGTCAAGCCTCCTAAAAATCAACCAAAGCCATATTTTGGCTGCAGAGAGCAAATGCTTATTATAGACCTTAGATAAGAAAGAGAAACACAGAAAACAAGTGTTAAAGTTCAAAGGTAATCGGCTGTAGGAATTAAAGAAATGATGGTAGAAAAAATCTTTCTGGGAAGCAATGCTTCTGAGTTGAAATCTATGAAGTTCGTTTATCAGCAAAGAAGAAAATCTTCTAAGAAACTTAGCTTCCCTTGCAGAACGAGGGGTAAACATAGTCAGCGAGAGAAAATGACTTCCTCCCAAGCACTACTTCTATTTCAAAGTCGGACAAGTACAAGATCTTTAAAGAAGGGTGCTTTCTGAATCGGTTGTCTTCTTTAGTAGAAACATGCATAGTTCTATCCCGCATCAAAAGTAATCTACCTCACAAGAGATCCTTCTAACTTCAAGAGAAACCTTCATCGGAATAGTTTCTGGATGTTGTCATGGCTGCATGGGTCATGACTGTGTCAGAAGAGAAATTTAATGGTGCGAGGCTTGAAGGTTGGTGCCGCTACGAAGCTGATTATGGACCAGATCCTGGTAGGATCTACCTTACTGATGACTCTTATTCAATCTTATCCAGGATCATGTTGTAGAGACTTTTTGGTTATAGGTTACCGAGGGATGTAAACCACTCGAAGTCGAAATTCCCAGTCGTTTTGAAAGTCTACAGGAAGACCATGATGCGAGAACACTTTTGGTTCAGTTCGATAGCTATGAGGAGATATGTTGGTACTAATGCGTGAGTGAAGAGGTTCTCATGATGGAATCAAGCACTCTCGCAGCTTAGTAATAAGAATTAGTCGCACTTACGTTCACAGTGGGGATGTACTGATATCTCTGCATGCCCATTTTCGCCGCCCAGGAACACTGGATCTTCAAAATCTTTTCACGATCACCTGGGGACACGCACCTTACTCTGGTGGTTTGAGCCTTCATTACGGGTATTTATTCCACCGGAAATCTCTTCCGCAGATATTTCGCATGGTCAAATCCTACATCGCAGCGAGCTACTGAGCAGATCCCCAGTGACTTGGACAACTGGATGCAATATATTAGCCATATAGTGGTTCCGCTGATACAAGGCACACTAGAGACGTCATCCAAATACCAGAGGATTCAAGGCTCAGCCAAAGAAAATCTACCTCAACAAGTCGCCATTATAAATGGTACTGCGGAACCATCCCTTGACCTCTCAGTGAATGGTAATCATGTTGGCAAACAGCAGTTTATCCACTATTAAATGGGGCATAAGACTCCTTATTACTGTGGTTTCTTGGCACTCTTTTAACGGGTTTGATGTGGTCGTGGCGCCTCATTTTGCGCTAAGGCTACTGGCTCCTGGTGAGGATACAAATCAGGATATAGCAACAGAACTTTAGTAGAGACACGCGACGAACTTTAGCTTCTAGATCTGACTTTCTACAAATAAATGCTAATCATCTCTCTTATGCACAGCCGATCTGGCCTTGGGTACGCCAAAGGAGGGAGGGTGCATCCTAACCGCCATACCATTTATTCAACAACTAAGTAGTTGACAAGTGCATGCAAAGTGTAGGTCATCTCTTCTCAAGTTCGAAAGTCATCTTCAGAGAGTTACAGGATTCTATCCCGGGGGATGAAGAAAGACTCTTCATTTATAATGTCTCAACTCATGAAAAAATATTCATTGATAACTAATGTCTTGCTTAAAGAAAGATTCTTATGACAATTCCTACAAGTCTCAAGAACCTATGTCATCAGATTACCGAACTGACGTGAGCTCTCAAGCAACGCTCTCCAAGTCATCGTCATCTAGTATGAGCGTTTCTCACCTGTGATCCGTTCCACTACTCTATTTGCTCTGGCAACAGTGGAATTAATGTTTCTATAATTTCCCCAGCTGAACCTATCAATCATCCTGGCACCATTATCTCTCTATCAACATTACCATAGCATCTTATTAACAAAGAGGTAAACACGAGAGAAGATACCTCCAATTTCCCCATCTATGGCTTTTACATAACTAAGACAGGGTGATCGCCATAAAGCGGCAGGTTTCACAAACCATCCATTCATTTCCATTCACAACCCCACCCCGCAAGGTCTCATTATATCTCCTAGTAACACCTTGAAGCCTCCCTCTCTTCTATCCTTCAAGTCCTATGTCCTCAGCACTTTCCTCGACAGACTCCCGTGTATCACCAGGGTGGTTGAACTCCAGTTGCTCGAGACTTGGAAATTTTATGCTACGGGCCTTCCGGTGCGCCACTGGTCACATCCAACTCCACGTGCGGCCCAGCTCGATGGGAACCGGAATCGAAGGAGAAGGCTAAGACATACTACGAGCTGGAGAGCAGAGGGCCCACCGATTGGTCACGCCGCCAACTGCCTCTTGATGTTGCGACTCGAGTTCCTTAATCCTAGTAAAGGTCATGATAGCGGAGGTAGTAAGATGCTCGGTCGCGTGCACAGTGCGGAAAAGGATGTTAAAACGCAGGGTAAATGCGGGCATCCTCCCAGAGGGGAAAATCATAACCACGAGGCTAAGAGGTGTAGTGGATTGCGAAGAGATTGTTTCGACGGTTGCTTCTCTTATGGGACGAGAAGCCTCAATGGAGCGCGAGTTGGGCAAATGGAGGCATTAAACGTCGGTTATGGTGGGATGGGCTAAGGAGAGATGACCAAACGAGTTAGCGGAAGGTATACGTACATTCAGGGAAGAAGTGAAGGCATAAACTTCTGCTCTAAGCGTCACAGCTATGTATCACGGCGCATCACGGCGGCATTATCGAACTAATGCCGGGACATTTCGTCGAACCGCAAAAACAACAGCAATCGAAGCGACACCGAATTCCTAACCGTGCCCGGAACATTTTCTGCTCGGGACTGCAAGACTTGACAGCGACCTAGGATCTCCACGACTTTCCCATTCCCATGTATGGTGTTTATTGCAGCCAAGTTTAAGGCCTACAGAGGAGACCTATATATATTTCGGAGGAGAAAGGCGTAAAAAGAAGAGGAGAGGGGAAGATATGTCCGGACTGGACAACAGGGTGGTGTCTTTCTTTGTTGCGCCATGTCTAAAATGCATGGGCTTTGGCTTGGAAATCATTGTCATTCTGCATTGGATTAGGATTATCTCCCTCGGAGAAAAGACTTCGGGTCGAAGAATATCATTTCGATAGCCTTGTGAAAGGCTACTGCTAAAAAAAACGTATGCTTAGTGTTGACTGCAATCTTGAGACGGTCGAACCCAAGTTCAGCTACGTCGTCTAATTGTAGTGGGCAGCCTTCAATGGAGATTAAGGGAACGAATCGTCACTCAAAGTTGGTGAACACGAAGAGTATAGTTTTTTGTGAAGAGCACGGCGCTGGCTGCACGATGATGTCGTATTCCTTACTCTTGACACTGCGTGACCTGAGGGGCAGGGGCAACAAGACGTAAGGTATACAGATCGTTGAGTTTGTTTTGGTTTTGAGATACTTCCCTTTTGAATACGGAGTACCGTCATCTAGACTTAGCTTGTACTCTCACCCATGTCTTTGAGTAGTGGGCATCGTCGAAGAGAACGGAGCACATACTCCTTTAGGTGCGCTTTCGGGCGAAGGTGTCGGCCGTGTTCGAGATCAACGATTTTTGTAAAGGGCAAAATAGATTGCTGAAGGATAGATTTGTCACTGCAAATGGATAGACTATCGAAGGATATGTTATGGAAGGATATATTCTTATCTCACTGTTGACATGTTGGATAAACTTCGCCGAATGCGGGACCATCGAGCAGAAGAAGTGAATACTTTCAACTTCATAGAGAACATCTTACGTTGAAAGATACGGTCTGGGAGTTTGCTGATGTTGGGAGGTAGAGATACCGCTGCTCAGAGCACTCTATGATCCGCTACGGATATTGTTATTGACCATGTCATATTCCAAGGTGATCTCTTCACGCTATTCCAAGATGGTTCCGAGAGACCGTAGTTATCTAGAAACTTAGAATAGTCTACTGAGTACAACGCCCAATTCAATTGAAAAGAAGGTAGAACTATCAATAGTAAAGATAAGTAGACCGCGGAATGAAAAGTAAAACATTACTTTGAGTAGTGACTCCAGAAAGAGCTGGGGATTTCAGGGGTACATGTCTCCCCTATCATTACTGTCTATCGAGAACAACAGCATCGAGATAGAAGGCATTTTCTTCCAGAGAACCAACCACAAGCCAAATGAGGTAACAGAATAGCCAAACCAGTGACTGCATCATAACTCCCTTTAAACTACATCCAAATACTCTTCTATCGCCGCATCATCCAAGGCAGACCGTCCAGCGATTCAGGCAATAATCGCTCATGACTCAGAACTATCCCAATAAGAATCATTAGCGGCGGCATTGACGGTCGACCCACTCAGAGACTCGAGAGGATCGGGAATTGGGGGATTGTAAATTTACCTGCGGGCCTCCTCTGCCTCTACCTCTACCACCCTACAGAAGTGATATATTTAGCAAAAGCGTCTTAATGTAATCCATTCTACTCTGGAGCGTCGAGTAGAAGGTTCATACGAGGGCTTACCATAGAACCAACTCTAGAGCCATGAACCGAGCCACCGAACCTAGAGCCTCCTCCGCCCCCCCTTGGAGGTGCACGCGGTGGCTGAGCGTATGCCTCTTCCTCTCCACCTTCTTCAATTTCACCATCCTCGACGAATCCACCACCGTTGAGATTGGGATCACCTTCCTCGTCCGGCTCATCCGCCTCCTCCTCGATGGCGGGTCCTACATGACGGCGTGGTCCACCGCGAACACTACCTGTGCCTCTACCGCCGCCAGCAGCGGGCCCAGCAGTGAGCTGGAGTGGAGGTTGACGACCGCCGCGCCCTCCTCCACGTCCGCCCCCAGGACCACGACTGGGCATTGTTTCCTGATCTCGACGGTCCAGTTCACGCTCAATTCGCTGTAACGTCACCGCTATTTTGGTGCAGTGTTGCATATCCCCATACATGAAGTGCATCATCTCACCTTCTTCACAAAAGGTGGTGTAAAGATAGTTCAAATTGAAGTGACGAAGTCGTTTGAGTCTGGCGGTGATAATAGGGTGTGCGTAACAGAAAATTTGGCCAGAAGGGAGCTGCGTCTCGCCATAGAAACGACTCTCTTGTAGAGCCGCTCGTGTTGGTCTCTGTGGATCGGTGGCGTAGATACGCCTAGGCATCTCGGTCTTGGTTTGGTGGTGTTGATACTTTGATCGAAGTTTAAAGACTAATGAAAGTCGAAGGCCAGGAAAGAGTCAAAGAGGTCAGGAAATGTTGCAGAACCAGATAGGTGCTTAGAGTAGAAAAAGAAAAACTTTTATGCCCCTAAAGAAAGGCTCCATTCACCTACTCGAAGTATATTGCTCAGCACCGTGACATAGCCAGGGAAAATCAGCATCAATGAACTGCGGGATCATTATACGTGAAGTACCTGGTTCTAAGTAGAAGTGAAATGTTGCTGCGCGCCATCGATGCTCGTTAGTTCGTCGTGCGACACCCAGGCTTCCACAACCATGATCGAGATATAGAGGAACGTGACTAAGGCTGTGAATGTCAAGTTATGAAGTTCGGGGAAATCAACAAGCTCGCGGTCAATTAATTACCAACATTGATGTTCCTCGGTGAAGTTACGAGATTAAATAAGCGATCGACCATTGACAAACCCTAAAATGGATCCACCTCGAAAGGATTTCCATAGTTAGATCAAGATAGGAAATGAAAAAAGGGATGTGTGTCAAGAAGCCCTTCACGATGGGTAGTTCTGGGACACGATCATGCCCTCTCCAAGAGGCATCGGGGACAGTAATCCTAGAGCAATCACAACTCTACTACTACCGAATCTACACTGTGAGTCAAGGAACTCATGTCACCGCGGAACTGCTGCATTTCTTAAAAGCAAACCATACTGGACTCGCGGCAAACGCAAACGCTACTTACTTGAGCTGGCGGCAAAAGTCAATTACTCAAATGAGTCCGATACTGTATCGATAACGACCTAAACAGCAGCTTCGACATGAATGACGAGACCGGTTTCATCCAATTTCTAGGCTCATTCTCTCGCCAATGGCCAGGTTGAGCATCACCGCCTCGCCGGCTGCTAAGTCTACTTCGTCGCAGTCGGGGATCTCTACCGGCCCGGGTCCACAAGCCTCATGGCCGTCGAATACTAAAACCCGCATAGTAATATCTTGCGTTCGTGATCGTTTCGAAGGCGCCAAGGTCCAATGCAACCGTAATGGTCACTTCGAATTTAACGCCTTCATATTGCGTGGAAATCTTGAGCGATTCAAACATCATATTAGAAACTCAACATATATGATGACTGGCTCTAGAAAGCAAGATTCATTTTACCTCACCTGTCCTTCAATGTCAATTAATATGCTCCCTTCATTCAATACACCGAGAAGAAAGATTTCTAAACCGGATGAAAAACCCAAACTAGGATCCGTCGTAGCGGACGAGAGGTGGAATCCGTTGGTAGTGATTAGGTGGGGATGATGGTTGCTTTACTTCATGAATAAAGCAATCCCGGGTTGACGGAAGGCGACAGACCCTGAAGACCTGCCAGGCTCGATTACATTGGTTCTCCTGGCAAGTCTCTACGAGTTGCTAGACATAGTCGTTTCGCTGGCTCACATGCGACTTAATTGTCCAGAGTTCATTCGGAAGGACGGTCAGACGAAGAAACAGCGCTTGCCTAATCAGGAAAAGCTCGGAACGTCCGCCTTGAAAGATCGCCATTCCTTGAGGGAGGGCACTTCGTCAAAGTAAGATGTAGGTTTGACTTGCCTGGTTAGTCTATTCTTTGGCCTGGACAAGAACGTCTTGTTGTCTTTGCATGTTAGTGGTGATGTTGGTGGATACTAGAGATTACAACAGCCTCCTCAGACCATTCCCACTCAATTTGGGGAGAATGCCTGTCAGCGCCGTAGCTCCACCCTTGAAACCTCTCCACTGTCGGTTTGTGATCCTCTTCTACATCTTGTAACCACAGCTACCATCTCTCTCCTTCTTATCAAAACTATACCACTGCTCTTCAAACGATCGTCCTACGCCGCAATCACCCCCTAGTCGCTCAACCGACCACTACCACCGTACCTCGCAGAGACATGACAGCACAACACACCATTTACTCCATATCCATTCTTCTCCATAACTAAGAGAACAGCCGAAATATCGCCTCCCCGTCGCTCTGTCAAGCTGGAGATTGAGCAGGGCTCCGGCCCGATTCTAGCTCCCTAGGCACCCGATAGAGCCATATTCCAAGCAGCACGGGACACCTTAGAGCAAAATGAACATCTTAAGAACCTGGAAATTGACTAGTGCGAAAAGGATATGCTCCGGCAGATTCAAAACACCTATAATGTGAAGATGCTTTTCTGGGCCGGAAAAGGCTACCGCTTCCACATCAAACTGATATGGGACTAGGATCGCGTCTGGGGCTGTTTCGAACTAGGCTTCTTCAAGGGCATCATGCTGATCGATCCCGGCCCGATGAACTTTCCTGAAGAAAACCCTGAAAAGTTTTCCTTTGCGTGGCGCGGCACGTCTACTCAGATGCCGGATAACTTCTTCAACTCGCAGCTTACCGTAGGTGAGATCGAATTCCAACCTGATGGAGCGAACACTCTCCACAGACACTTCGATGCGATGGGTGGTATAGGCTACCACAAGGTCGGTGTGGATTTCTGGGCAAGGGAGTTTGGGGTCCTTGCCGCGTGGACAGATCACTGCAAAGTTTCGTGGACTACTGGAATGAGCCAAGCATATTTGATGAGAATGAGGCGCCTAGAGGCCTGCACCAGGGTGCGAAGGAAGACGACAGCGTGGAGCTGGAGCAAAAAAGTAAGTCCGAATCTGAATCGGAAGCTTCTACATCTTCTTCCGGCTGGACAGACGAAGACCAGAAAGAATTCATTAAATGCGTCACCGGCATTTTCGACATCACGAGCAATGCATGAAGCGGAGTGGCCAGTCTACTCAAAGCTCTTATACATCCGCTTCCACGTCGACAAAGAACGAGCTGAAACATGGGGCAAATTCAATACCGGCATCTGCGAAGGCTACATTCTCTTCATGGAAGATCCACAACATGAAGCCGAATCAATCTTCCTA
This sequence comes from Hysterium pulicare CBS 123377, assembly GCA_000467715.1. Taxonomy (NCBI): domain Eukaryota; kingdom Fungi; phylum Ascomycota; class Dothideomycetes; order Hysteriales; family Hysteriaceae; genus Hysterium; species Hysterium pulicare. The sequence continues at coordinate 8,531 of AJFK01000365.1, read as the reverse complement.
TGAGAGGACGGGAGGATGAAACAAGGGCGATGGGCCGTGGCCAAGGGAAAGCTTTTTTGCACTATGGTGCATGTAAAGTGCGAGGGGTCTTTGAGGGCATTTGCGGTAAAATCGACTTTGAAAGGAAGCGGAAATTAATGCCGAGCAATGTATTGGGGTATGACGCGGGACATTCTCGGAGGGAATGGGACGAGTACAGCCCAGAGAGTACATGGAGGGACTGGAAATAGACTGCTGATGGTGGCAGGGTGCAGATGTTATGTCCCAGCACCCGGTTTGCTTTGTCTGCTTCGTATATCACGCAAGTGGCACCAGCAACTCTATACACGTTCCAATGCATACGATTCACAAACATGTACCCCTGGATGTAAGCGCCGAAGTGCCCGAAGAGTTGATGTTTCGTGGTCGCCAAATAGCAGAGTACGGCTTCGTTGTCCTACACCTAGGAACTCGAAAGGATGCATGATGGGGTGGTAATTGAAGCGCAAGATGATGCAAGGGATCGAGTTCAGAGGCCTCCAATTTAACTTAACAGAGGAGAGGGGAGAGAGAGTGAGAGAGAGTGGAAGATGCACGAGTAAATAGCAGCCTCGAAAATATTAGTAATGAATAAGAGTACAATATATACAAAATCATAAATTACCTAAAATAAAAAGTGTACTAGAATTAATAATTGCTAGAATTAATAATTGCTAGAATTAATAATTCCTAGAATTAATAATTCCTAGAATTAATAATTCCTAGAATTTTTAAGCGTTCTAAGATATACGCTATTATGATACAGAGTACCATAGTTCTAAAGTTGCATGTTAATCTATCCCAAGTTAGCATCGATCTCACCTGTAGAGGTGTTGAGTGACGCCAGCCGGTTACAAACTCTTTGGTTTGTTGATCTCGTTCGCGGCATTATCGAGATTTAGAGGGAGAGAACAGAGGTGCTGCCGACTATATGAATAGTGACTAATCCGCTGAGACGTTTGTGAGATACTTTGAGTGTTTGATGCGCTGGGTAGAAGTAAGCGTGGCCGAAGGTGCGGTGGTTTGGTTAAATATATCTGTATAACGCATAATGTCCCTGAGCTGCGTTGGGCATCTACTAGGAAGGAATTGGAGTAATTATGAAAGAAGGTGCGCTTCTTTATGGATGGATCTGTGTGACAGGATTTGTTCCAGATAGGGGAATTTACTCCCAGGCCTAAATTTCAAGAGATTAAACATTAGCTCTAGAGGTGAAAAAATGTATGATGAAGCTCAACCACGCGTAAGCGGCGAGTATATTTAAGACTCTCGTTTATAGTTGATTTTTTTAACTAGCGTTATAGTGTTTCTTTAAATTTACGTTAAATACTTATTGCTTTTACATCTTTGGTTTTAGTTCTTTGGTTTTGCTACGCTGTTGACGCCAAGACTCAATAAGACGACCATGATTGTTGCTCGAGAGTGAGTATTGGTGGGATGAGCTTATAAGGTGAATCTTAAGCTAATTAAATAGACTTTAATTTAGGGGCTCCAGAATGATGGTCAGCTCGAGATCAGGAAGGGGAATTATTGGTGTATTTGCCTCATTTGCAAATATTAAAGCCGTAGGGCTGCACTAACAAATCACGATCCGCGGCCGAGAGCGGACTAGTTCAACTATGATTCACCGTCGGGCAGCATCACCATCAGTAAGCAACTGTGGAAAGGAGGGTGGATGCAGTGGAAAGGGGTGGTGGATGTAGTAAAAGGGGGGGACATTGAAAGGGGTCCTCTTCTACTACATCTACCCCCTCTTTCTACTATATACACTCCCCCTTTCCATTACACACCCTCTTTCCACTACAACCACCCCCCTTTTCACTGCGTCCACCCCTTCCACCCTACCTTTTGAACATTTTGTGAGCAAGGTCAAACCACATGAGCGAAATCCGCGTTAGTAAACCCAGAGTGAGCCATAAAATGGCGCACATCGTCTTTCGACGAAGCATTAAACATCTGTAACAACGCCGAGTAGATATCCCCCACCGGATAGCCCGCTTTCCGCAGCGCACTGATGACTGCAATCGTATCCTCGCGCGAAATACCCACATCGCCACCGTATCCGCCTCCGCAGCCGGCGTTGAATCCACCGCTTCGTTCGTCACCACCTCGCCAGCAGTAACATTCACCGGCAGACCCATCTCGGGGATAACCTGCGCCGCTTCCAACGCCTCCGGCTCCAATTTATGTTGCGCAACGGTAAATTTGGCCGCCATCAGTACGCTCCTGTGCATGTTGGCAAAGCTGACCCTGCTGAACGGCGACTGGATGCGGATGCCGCCCCCTGGGAACTTGGTATCGGAGAACGAGGGACGCTGGATGATGGGCTGTATGGGTTGTAATGGACTCGGCTGCGGGATCATCGGCTTGCGGAAGCGTAGCAGGCCATTACCAATCTTGTCTAGCGCGTCATTGATCGCGATGTTGAGGTCGTTGAGCGTCTGCGCCATTTGGTCGATGTCGATGTTGAGCTGCAGGTGCACGGCGTTAACAATGCTGACGACATTCGGGTCGTTGCGGATAATCGAGAGCGCGCTCACGAGGTCGCTGATGCCGACGTTCCAAGTGTCATTGATGAAGTCGATGGCTTTATCAAGGCCGGCTGAACGGATGAAATCTTGGACTAATTCGCGCAGGATCATTTGCAGGATCTTGCTAGCTTGGTCGAAGTCTTGGGTGCTCTTGAGGCATTAACACTAATTACCGGGAGAGTCCATTGCTGGTTGAGAGCAGTGACGGACGCTGTAAAGCTGATATCGAAGCCAACATTGCGGCCGGGCCAGGATGCTTCAAGGTTGACGCCGGCTCTTGCCCAGGCGTTGGCAATACTGAGCGGTGGCAAGTTCACTCGTTGGTCTGCTTGCTCTAAGATGAACGGCGGAATAGTTGTAGGGTCCAATGGCAAGTTAAGACTTCATGTAGAGTATAACCTTTGCTTCAATATCTGCAGGACCAGCATTAGCTTTAAAGTTCGCGGTGAATCGGTCATCTTTGCCTATAGCCCGCTGATGACTATAGAAGCCGAGCAGAGTCATCTTAACCGATATATAAAATGGTTTTTCTCCTTTGACGGACGAAATGTAGATCATCGGACCTAGGGTGAGCATTTGCAGGTCTGTGACTTGATCAATCTTGGTAGGACTTGGAAGAAGAGGATCTTTAATGGGATTGTCGGGTGGCTGTTCCTTTCTCGTCAGAGAGAAGAATGTGTCGGTGCCGCTTCCAAAGTGAACTGCCAATATCATCGTGATACATCGAAGGCGGGGAGGTGGTATTAAGCTCCACGAGGCAGTAGCCAGACCATTGCTGGTTTTGAACTAACAGTTATTAGCATTTCTTGAGCCTCCACGTGTGCAAAGACTTGCTCTTAGAAGAATGTGTCAGATTCGAAACATATGCCCTGGTGGATGGTCTCATTAAGACTTGGATTGTACGCGTCTTTTGCTGCCACCTTGATGGTTAGTTTGTTCAAAAATTCGTTGCACACGCCGGAGAAGCAGGTCGGCGATCAGAGGCATGCCTCTGGCCTTCAACAAGTAATCTAGGATGGATCGGACATTGAGGTTCTCGAAGTCAGCCATCAAGGAGCAGCTGAACGGGACGGACTCGGCAGACCAGAAAGAGATTCTGCAACACAAATCTGTCAGCAAAGACTAATAATCACATAAAGAATCAAGAAAATACATTCCGCTCATGTCTCCGGCACTGGCAAATCTCACTCCGCCAGATATTCCCAGAACGCTGGGTTTAAATGATTGTACCGCTGGAAAAACACCTTCGATTTGCAGACCATATGCTATGCCTCGAAACCATTGATGCCGAAGAGATTTGTCAAAGGTCCGTCGACACCTCCTTCGTGGCCCGGACCAAGAGTCTTCAGCTCTAGCAAAAGCGCAGCATTGACAACCACGATCTCATCCGTCGTAATGATTGAAAGGCAGATTTTTATAGTTGCTCCGAGTCCGATGTGGAACTCGGAGGAATTGGCTTCGAAGGAGAAGTTTCCATCGACGGTAAAGACTGCTTCAAGAACTGGAAGTTTCCCAAGCCCACGACAAGCTTGAACGACGAAGTGCTGACTTCTCCGGCGATGTCGACCTCGCTCGCGCCAATCTACTTCGTGATCCAGTTTGAAAGGGCACCGAGTTTTTCGGTCAATTTCAGTATGGTGGTCATGGCAACTCTGATTTGAGTAGCTGACCAAGCCGGCTTGGCCAGCCTGGAATTGGTTGACCTGTCCAAAATACAAAGCAACGTATGTGTTTCGATCTTCAAGTACTTACTTACCTCCGCAATGACAGCAGGCATAAAGCCGAGGAGGTCGTGACTCGTCTTGAAGCGACCAGGCCAGCATGAAACCCCGAGTGGTGCCCATGAGATTGGCAGCAAAGTCGACCCGCTTGATGACTGTTCCCTCCACATTGGCACCAACGCAAACGCTTCCAAAGGTTGGATTCTTCTGCAGCTTCAAGTGGAGATTCCTTATCTTGATGTCGGCCTTTTTCTTCAACGTCTCCATATTCATCTTCCCCAAGGCATCCTTGAGATCTACGTTGGCTAATTTCATGGCAATGTCGAACAGAAGCATTTCCCCATTATTATTGGAAACTGTTATTACAAAGTTGTCAAAATACGTCTGGTTTAGATTTTGACTTCTGTTGGCAGGTCAAGGTTGAGAGCATCTGAATGAAAGTCGTCTTTTAGCCAACTGTTTGAAATGGAAATGGTTCTACTTACTATTGACTTTCTTGGTACACCATCCCATGAATGCACCGACCAGGAATCCCTCGCTACTGGGTCTCAAAGCTACGCTGTATTGACTCTGGTTGCCGGACATCATGCCAACGTCCACATTCAGGTTATAGCCATCAATTTGGATCGTGGAATGGAACATGATGGCGGAAGTCCGCTTACCAGCCTGATTATGAAATTGGCTGGCATAGGAACAAAACCGCAATGTGAGGACCAACCTTGTCGAATGACAGGATGCATATGATTGCTAGTGATGGGTACATCATCGAAAAATACCGTCTACTAATTATCAATGTCGTATTGAAGATTGCAAGGGACACGGTCAAACTCACCTAGGATGGCTATCTTAGTGCTCTTGATGCCGAGCTCTACCTGCGTCAGTAGGACTACGGCTTTTCCATTGGCATCATCCGCTGTCTGGAACTTGAAGCTGCTTAGGCCAACCTCTTTGACCGCCCATGTCAAAATGAGTGCGTGAGGATGTCGTTTTCGGAAAGTAGAGACCAAGAAGCTATTTCATCGAAGATAAACGAGTGATTGATGCGGAAAAAGAACTGGGACGGGGTTAGTATGTCTTCATTCCTCTGGAAGCCAATACCTACGCTTGGTCCATCAGCGTCGGACAAATCTGGGAACGAAAGGGGGGTACATGTAGTGAAAGGGGAGAGTGCAGGTAGTAGAAAGCGGGGGTGTATGCAGTGGAAAGAGGGGTGCATGTAGTGGAAAGGGAAGTGTGTGTAGTAGAAGAGGGCCCTTTCCACTACATACACCCCCCCTTTCACTGTATGCACCCCCCTCTTCAACTGCATTTACCCCCATCTTCGACAGCTTTGATAAGAAATTGTCCGTGCCGGAGCCCTTCTCGCCGACAGTACCTTTGCAGGGTTTCCATGGCTCAACATTCTGTATTGAGAACATTCCGATCACCTTATGGAGTTGAAGATCATCACCAAAGGTCAAATCCAGGGTCAAGACAAAGCCCGGTCCAGTGAGGAACAAGTCATCCGGAAGTGGATTGTTGGATTCGAAACCTACTCGTCCGTTATTAAATCGCAACAAAGCCTTCCAGTTCTTTCGGCTTACCTGGGAGTGCAATATCTGCGGCTGCCGCTGCAAGGTCCACCATCACACCACCGAAGGCCGCAAGTATGTCAATTACGTTCATGCGATAGCCTTCGGTGTGGAAGCTGTGATCCGCAAACTGGACAACATATTCAACCGGTCGTGTCTCGTCCGAGAGAACGAAAAATTTGCAGAGGAGCTAAAGATCACAATTGGTAGTAGTAAAAAAGAACAAAGAAGATCTTGTGGGGAGTTGAGGCCATCATATTAAAACTTCCGCTGTGCGCAGCGCGTCAGCAATTATGACCTTAATGTTACGCTCGGATTAGATGTGTACTTACCCTCCACCCTCACGTTTAGCGGCACATGGGAGTATGGGCGTAGCACTCTTCCAATCTTTCGATTGGGTCTCCGGCGGCGGTGTCTTGCCGCGAACAGCCCGGCCTCTTGAGATCCTGACCCTTGGTTATGTTGATCGGCCTCTTGTGGATATGTTTGTTGATCTTGTGAGCCTTGTTGTCGAGTATGCAAAGAGACTTGACCTCTTTGATAGGCTCACCGAGGACGTCCATCGTGTAATGCTGCGACAGGTAGTGTCTGCACCAGTTCTTGAAGGAGCCGACGTGAATCAAGCTCCACGGGCCCCGAAGCTGTCGCTGAGTCAGATGGAGCGTGCCGAAGGCAGCATCGGAGCGGAGCTGATAATACTTCCCATAGTGATCGTAGTGCAAGTCCGCCAAGGCTGCTTTGGACATGGGTTGCGCTGTGATGCCGGGACGTTGAGGCATTCGCCATCTCGATCATAAACTCAAGAACTTCATCCCACTTCTCGTTCCAACTGTTAACCAGCAGAGATGACTGCTGCCCGGTTGCTGTTGGATCAGGAATGTTCATGTGCTCGGCGTTGTTCCAAAATCCAATGAGCTGACCCCAGGTTTCTCCGAAGATGGGACAAAGCTTTTGATGCACTTGCCAAAGTGTGTAAGGGTCTGAAGAATTGGTTAGCTCAAACAGTGATGTATGACGGGCTGTTCATGCTTGTCGGAGCTAAGTTCTCAGGCGTTTCATTCTTCAACCTGGCGGGGAGAAATTGATTCCACTTATCAGAGTTGCGGTGGAAGGCATCTGCTTGTTTCTTGATTTTGTTGACAGCAGTTTGCTCGGCAACTGTGGAGTAAGTCGGTGGGAGTTCTCGCTGAACGCTACCATACTTACAGTTATTGTGACAGCTTTCATGGCGAGTGACTATTGTTGATAGAGTGGTGTATCTAAGATCCGATGCCGCAAGGGGACCTCCTTCACCTTTCATGTCATCAAAGTCGATAGGCACACCATCCCACGAGGGTCCATCGCCAAAGATGCTAAGTGCACTTCATCTTCCATAAAAAGTGCCTTGAAATTGCGGTTTTCGTTTAATGGTCTAGTGGCTGTAAAGACTAAAGAGGATGGGTTCTTCTTGCTGGTGTCGTTGGTAGGATTCTTTGTGAGGTTTCCGACCATGTGCTCCCATTTGTCACTCACATCGCCCGACATGTCCGCCCTGCATCACAATCTTAACGTCATGGTTCTGGCAGCTAAATCAGGCCATAAATCTCCTCCACAAGAGAGTCGCTACCTCCTTTGCTGGGGCCTTTGTTGCGTTCAGACAGTGAGTAGACCCGGTGGACCCTACTCCTTACTATGTTCGCCTAAAAAAATGTAGAGACTTATGGGGTGCAGAAGGGAACTGAGCAGATCGAAATCTAAGGTCAAGGCTAAGACTAGACTATCCCGTGTATCTATTCCTTTTCTCGCAGACAAGTAAAACTGGAATCTGACGCTCCAGCGGGATTTAGTGGCGCTTTTGCACGACAATTGAAAACGAGATAGTCTCCGGTCTCAGCTGAAAGCAAATTGAGCAATGATTGCACGTGCCGTTTCCAGCCTAAAATGCCGCGGATAGGAGTTGAACGAGCGCGACATTATGCTTCCGCATATAGGTGACACGGTCCAGATGCAGCCACGATAGAGTCTTCACTGGGTCTTGGTTGCCTTGCGCGGCGAAGCGGAAATCCGAAGGGGGAAAAGCATGACTCTCGAGCCATTATTGACAGAAATGCGATGTCGAAACGATGCATCTTTGGCGGCTGGTCGTTGTTAGCAGTAAAGCAAAACTAGTGCGACACGATCGAGGAGTGGAACAGATTATCTGCTAAAGTCTAGCCGTTGGTGGCCCTGCAGCTAAACGCTGGCTTAGGAGAAAGACGGCAGGATATTCCCGTGCAGGTAGGCTTCCTTCAACCAGCATGCCCACATTTTTGTCTTGACTTCACCGCTAGTTTGCCAATCAAAGCCACCAGCTGAGAAGACGCCACAACACTTATGCTTAAGATCGCCGCCGTATTTAAGCATATTTATTCCTACATCTATTAGGTACCTCTTTTTCTTACTATCTAAACTTCTACCTCTTCTATTATTAGGTTAGCTAATAGTTTCTTAAATAAATATTTTTTATTTATTTTTTATTTAATTTTTATAAAAGTTTAAATAATTAAATTTATATATAAATTATAAAATTAAAGTATTATTATAAAAATATTTTAAAAAATATATATATAATATTTTCTTTTAATATATTAAAATTATTAATTATTAAAGTAATTAATTTTAGTAATTATTAATTCTAGTAATTAATAATTTTTATAATTAATAATTTTAAT
>AJFK01000364.1:0-45517 GCA_000467715.1 Hysterium pulicare CBS 123377 | reverse complement strand
TGTAGCCAATTAGAGGGCAGAAACAGGGGTTAACGGACGAATCAGAAGAGGCCTTGTATTCAGTCCTCGCGTTTATATATGATGTGTATTGATCTGGACCCTGCAGGTACTATCTCTTCCCCAGAGCATCCCAGATAAAAGCACCCAAAAACCCAACGCCAAGCGCACATGCAATTCTCAAAATTGGAAAACCAAGCCCGTTCGCCCGTTCGCCCGACCGTTAATAACCTCTCGTAACGCGTTAATGATCTATTACATCCCGTCTGAGTCGAGTTGAAAGTATCTCCCGAAGGCCAACTCGCCCATAAACGTGCCTCCGAGTACCGAAAGGAAATAGCCAGTGTTGTAGGTCATGACTGCCAACATCCTATCGAGAGTGAGTATGGGCATGTCAAGAATGCAGCTGCGAACTTACAAGAGGTAACCAATGCCTGCAATCACCGTCAATAACGCTGCCCTGGGAAGATCTACGCTGAATCTCCATGGCTGGATGTGCTTGATCGGAGCTTGTACTACTTTGACGTTTTCCTCAATCCCGTTGACGCTGAGAACTGCCGTCTTCGACTCCGAATCTGCTGATATTCGCTCTGCAACTGGGGTCTTGTCCGCGACGACGACGTATTTCCGCTTGATGGCAGCTTTGAGCCACTTGTGTTCCAGGTGATGTTTTAAAGTAAAGCTTCCACGATACAGGAATGCGAGAATAATGAGAAAGATGCACGTTCCGGCGTACTGTCCAGCGGTTTTAGGAGCCCATGCCGCGGCATATAAGGGTGTAGAGGTGCTGGAGAAGAACGACATAGTCATCTCCGATGCATCCATTGTCATGCCGTTCATAGCCATGTTTCGAAGGCGAAGCGTTGTATTTGTTGTGCGGGATCAAGTTGCTGGAGGTGGAGATGTGGTTTGCGGCAGCGTTGAGGTAGAGATGTGCTGACGAAATGGGTGCGACTGGCGGAGAATTTGAAGTGAAGACAGTGCGCAAGTTAAAACGCTTAGCATGAAGTCTCGTTCGAATCGAGCCGCCCAGTGTTTACGAAGTACGCAATGCGGTTGGGAGTAGGAATGAGAAGAATGGCTGAGACAACTCTTGTGAACAATTAGGCTTGGGTGTGGAATGGATGAAGCACGGAATGTAACGAGGACCAAATAGTGCACAAAGTCTCCGCGCACCTGGTCTTACCCTTGGCAGCAATATCATACAGATCATACATGTTCCAGGACATAAGAGCTACTCGGCATTCGCTTTGTGCCACCTTCTCTCCGAATCCAGCAGGCGCAAAGATGGTGCTGGTCGGGGTCACCTTTGCTCACTTTGCGCCAAATTGAGCACGTTTCCATTGGCCCGTGTCCCTTGTCTCACGATACGCCACCGCGCAAAGTCAAGGGTCTTGTAGACAAGCACCACAAGCTTTCCATCTATCACGACGCTATCGCGCCTGTGTATATCAAGCATGCAGCAGTCTGCCGGTTACCCAATTCGCGGGGCCCGGAGCAAATGTCCCTCTTTTGCTGCCAAAAGTAGCTGGCCTTTTGGCCACCTCTGATCTCCGTCTCATTGTCTCTTCACTTAACTTTGCGACCGTCTTTTGTCTCCTTGAACAGTCTCTAGAACAACCTGCTCGGGACGAGAGACATGTCAACATCTATGAGCTTATGAGCCATAGCAGAAGCCTAATTTGACAATTATTCTAGGTCAGCTACCAGCGACTTCACCCCACCACCATCAGTTCACCAACATATCTCGCAACCTCCAAAGAGACAAATTGCGAAATATCTTCAAGATGGATATGGATATGAGTTCAGGCTCTATGTCCGTGGGTGGACTCCCACCTTTACTGTATTTCCCACAGATGTACTGGGCCGTGGTTGGCACAGCTATCGGAATTGCGACCCTGGTGAACGTATCTAATAACATCATATACAGACAGAGGTAGAGCTCCCATCGATAGTGGTTCGAAGTCGCATATACTAACAGAAGACAGACTGTCAGCTGCCAGAGCAGGGCAGCAAAAAGCAGCCAAACCCAAATCACTTTTCTGGAGAGCATACGCAACAGTTACAGCGATAACGCGCGAGGCATCAAACTATTCGTTTTTCATTCCCATTAAGAATCGCATATTCCGTTTACCAACCATCGGCCGGACTAGCTTGATTGTTGCCAACCTTACCACCCTGATTGTTCTATGCTTTTATGGTTTCAAAGTCACCGACCGATGGTCGCGGGAGGACATTGGATACCGGACCGGATTCGTCAATATCGCCCAAATCCCCTTACTTTTCCTACTGGCTGGTAAGAACAACATCATTGGCTTCTTAGCCGGCATTAGTCACGAAAAAATCAATTGGCTGCATCGGTGGTGCGCGAGATGTCTGCTTCTCACAACGACCATTCATATGGGCTACTTCTTCGCCGACTGGGCACCATACGACTACATTCTTACTCAGCTCAAGGAGGACACGTTAGCATGGAAAGGTATGGCCGCGTGGGGAATTCTGGTCTGGATTGTTATTAGTTCCATGACACCTATCCGAGGGTGGTGCTATGAATTTTTCGTAATCCAGCACCTCCTTTCCTTTGCCGCATTCATTGGTTTCGTATACATCCACACCCCTGCCGAAGTACATATTTACATATGGTTACCCGTTGGACTCTTCTTCTTTGACCGGGTCGTTCGAGGAATGCGCGTTCTATACGCCAACCTTGCACTTTTTCATCCCAAGCAACGGAAGGCAGGTCAAATGTCTGGCTTCTGGGCCTGTAAAGCAGAATTCACCCCACTTCCCCATGATACGACGAGGATCTCTATTCGAAACCCCCCAATTAGCTGGTCACCTGGCCAGCATGTGTTCCTTTCTTGCCATTCAATCGTTCCACTCCAAAGCCATCCATTCACAGTTGCATCCATTCCGGAAGATGGCAAAATGGAGTTCCTGGTAAAAGCCGAACATGGCGGGACCAGGAGATTCTTCAGGCATGCAGAAAAGCAACACGGTCTAGGAATCACCGGCGATAAACCCCAAGTAAAGACAGTCGCTATTGAAGGCCCATACGGCTCTCTGCGCCCACTTCGTCAATTTGACAGTGTTGTTCTTCTCGCCGGCAGCACAGGCGCATGTTTCACCACCCCCCTACTCCGGGATATCGTCCAAGGTTGGCGAGAAAATGCCAACCCTTCAAGTCAATCCTCCTCAATTTTCAGAAAGCCAAAAGGCGCCGTAACCCGACACATCCGATTTGTATGGGTAGTCAAATCCCGAGGTCAACTCGGTTGGTTCGCCGAACAACTCTCCTCTATCTTTGCTGATATCCAAATTCTGCAAGCTCAAATGCTGGGTATAGAATTGGATATGACGATTTATGTGACCTGCGATGATTCTTTTACCGAAGAACACAAATCCATTCTCTCGAACATAACAGCTCCGGCACCCAAGCAGGAAGAAAAACAAGCTCAACATGGGGCAATTGAATACCTCCCGCAGAGAACCACCGGGATCGAAGACGAAAAGACTAACCCCGGAGATTCAAAACAGGGAATCCGGGAAATCGACTCCGACACCAAATCCAGCCCCGGATCATTGGAGAAGAAACCCACAACCTGCGGCCCTGACGGCACATGCTGCTGCAAAACTACCATCGACACCGAAGAGGGGTCTTTGGAAACTCAATGCTGCTGTTGTGCACCAACAGATCCGCGCCCAACCTCCCTCATTTCCTCTGCAGCTTCCACTTCCAATCCCAAGAAACCTCTTCTACATCCCTCCGTTACCGTTCTGTCAGGCCGCCCTAGTCCCATAAATATCATTAGAAAGAGCTTGGAGCAAGCGCTCGGTGAGAGTGCGGTCGTTGTATGTGGACCACAGGGTTTGGTATCTGATGTAAAGCACAGTTGTGTGGTGCTAAGTGATGAGAGGGCTGTACATAAGGGGACCGGTGCGCAAGGAATTTACTTGCATACCGAGTCGTTTGGGTATTGAGGCGAATGAGGTTTGCAGAGGCCCTCCTCAGGAACTGGACATAATCGTGCATTTGTGGCGTCTCGAGAGTGATCTAGGTTTGGGTAAGATGGTTTGAATACTCCTAGGGAATAGTGGGATTTGACCCTTTATGCATTTGGCGTATCTTGCAATTGGGATCGCGAAGGAAAGGTATGAGCTGTGCATCAGAATATCTCGATAAATATGTTTAATGAATTAATCTAACTATAACAATTTCTACCTAGCGTTACTCCTGTGCGGGATTCAGTGCAACTCTGGCTTGAAGTTCGGGGGTTCTCATCCTGCAAGTATTACTCTACTACGCCAAAGGCAAATCATTTAACCTTCCTTGTGGTGTGGAAGTTTCGCTTCTCTTACCACGGTATCGGATCGGATTGTTGTCTGCCAGGAAACCGAGGAAGTGTGGCTGCCGTGGCTATGCGCAGGGGTCAGCTATCTCGTGCGCCTGGAATTGCTACTAAATCCACGTCTTGCCCAGGTAGAATCCTCTTTATTATTTGTTTCGATTTCAATCATCGCTTATAACAGAAAGTCTTCTACGTAAACGAAGAGCAGAGTTTAATCTTTCATGTACGGTTTAAAGCTCACGAGGTCCTTCTATTTCCGCCGATGAGATCATGAGTTTCAGTTACACCCCGCTGGACTCTTCTATCCTGGAGTGTCAATTACTTACACTTGAGCCATCCCAAGATGTAGAGGCAAATATCCACAGCACGCTGCAGACGCATCCTTTGAAGAAATCACCCGAATATGAGGCACTTTCCTATACCTGAGGCGACGCGTCGGAACGAAGGAAATTCTTTCTCGACGGCTATGATTTCGAAGTCACACGCAATCTCGAAGTTGCGCTCCGTCAATTGAGACATACAGGAGAACCCCGTCCCCTGTGGATCGATGCTATATGCATCAATCAAGGCGACCTAGAGGAACGGACTGAACAGGTACAAGCAGATGCGAGACGTCTACGCCAATGCGTATATCGTTGTTGTATGGCTAGGTCCATCCGATAATGATACTAGACGAGCTATGGAATTTAAGTTGAGTCTTATAACCCACGAGGGTGAGGACGCGGACGGCTTGCGTTGTCGCTTCCCAGAAGCCTCGCAGGTTGAGCTTCACCGTCTGGGATTGCGGACGCTATTCAACAAAGACTGGTGGAGTCGCATGTGGACCGTACAGGAACTTGTTGTCGCACGAGATCCATAGCTTGTGTGCGGAGACGTTTCTATCCCTTGGCGGCAGGCGTCGCGCATGATCCAGACTCTTTATATCATGCTGATAAACGAGAAAATAAAGCTTGATGTAGCTATGGATTTACTCATAGGTCTTCATCTTATCCGCCAAGCTTGGCACGAAACGAGTGTGGAGAAACAGAAGGAGAGATCGGGCTCCTTGACGTGGGAGAATCTTCTCCTCTTCACACATGAGCGAGATGCCGGAGATCATAGGGATCATATATTTGCTCTGGTCGGAATATCACCGAGAAGAAACAGCATCCTTAACCCAGATTATGGAAAAGCCACAACCCCAGAGCTTGTATACCAGAACGCCATGGTAGAAGCCTTCAGAGAAAGCGGAGGTCTAAAATGGATGACCCACATGAATGCAATGGGCCGGCGCAATCACGCACAACTCCCCTCTTGGTGTCTCGACTTCTCAGTACCAGGATGGAATACCTACTGGAAGGTTTCTGAAAAGTTTCCAATGCGGTCTACCTATTACTACGCTGCATCCGCACTGAGAAACCCGTTTGAAGTTCGACACAACCCTGACAAAGGTCTAATTAGCGTCATAGGCAGCCTGATGGCAAAGTGGGCTTCTTCCATGCGTCTTCTACTCACAGGGTCGAATCGACAGCCGAAGGGCTCGACCCGGCGGATGTCGCGAGAGCTCTATCGGTCGTGGGAAATGACTGCCGCGAGGTCGAACGTATTCCCTTTTCGGCCTTAACTGTACGATATGGCCAGAGAAGAGCAGGGGAGCTGCCCAAACGAGGCATCATATGGACGATTTTTAGAGGTGGCCAAGACGAGGATGAAGAGGACACGGGTGAGGAATTAGAGGGCGAGGACGCGAGCGAAATAAGTTTCGAGTCCGGCCTTCCATTGTCCCCGCAACTGTATAATAAAGGCTTCGTCACTGTTGCCTTCATCGCAACGCGGTCAGCTGGACGGGTCTTTTTCGCCACGGATACGGGATATCTTGGACGAGCTGATCATCCGATAGAGATCGGTGATGAAATATTTGTTTTGCATGGGTGTAGTCGTCCTGCTGTACTGAGACCGTGTCATGATGGCACGTACAAGCTTGTCACATTCACATATACTCATGATGTGCTGAAGGATAAGAGGTTTCCTAAACCTCTGGCGGATCTTACGGGTTGGGAGACACAAGAACTCTAGCTTCGGTAACATCATAGCTCGCGGCATTCCATTCTTCGAAAGTCACCGTGTGTGAAGAAATGCCGTTACGCGAGAAGTGATAGCTGTTGGAAGGTGTGTTAATACTCTAATGGTAGATGAAGAGCGCTACAGGTGAGTTAATATCTAGAAATGCAGGACAACTCCTTCTTCTTTGTAAGCTTAACAAACTGGAGGCGGAAGATACCTCATCTCTTCTCCGCCTCTATCTCTTCTCCCTCATTCTTCCTCCCTCTCAAAGCCTTGACTAACGCACTAAACTTGTTTCCATCAGCTTCCAAAATTTTCCTAGCCTCAGCCAGTTCCTCTTCGCTCGGCAGATTGACAATCGTCAAATAAAGTACATTCTCCGTCAAAATCTTCTTGACACCCATCTCCGCAAGTCCAATGATACCTCCACCTCCCGGACTGAAGGGCTTAGGCCTTGGTTCCTCGGGGTTAAGTTTCCCATCTTCGCCCACTTCTCGCAGTTTTCGAGAGCCCAAGGGCTGCGCGACGTACTTGCCTCCAGTGATCAAGGAGAATAGATGGCCGTTGTTGACAGGATGATTAGGGTCACTGAACCGCGACTTGAACTTGTATTCCTGCTCACGTCCGCTCTGAGCAAGCGCGGTTTTTGGGTTGTTGCCTGCGTATCTAGCTTGCGCTTTACGGTCGAAGTAGTCGCTGACTCATTGCTTGTTGCGCTGGAGACGCTGCTTGAAGTTCTCATCGCGGACGACGTTCGGACGATTGACGAGGTCCTCGAGTCCAGGATAGATAAGTGGTGCAACAATCGTTGGTAGTGCCTCCCCCGTAGTCTTGCCAGATGTAAGTCTGATCGGTCGAAGTACTTCGCTCTTCTTAGAGATGCCTTGCTCGTCGTCTTTGTTTTCTTTTGGCAATCCCCATTTCGCGACGGCCTTTGCGGTCTCAAGATTGACGGTTTCAACACCGAAGGCAGGATGCTCGGACGTCCCTGGCCCATCGGGCTTATGCATAAGCATCATAACGTATAGACCTAGCGGCATGAACAACTCCTTGTTCACCTCATCCAAGAATGCGTTCGCTCGGTACCGCTCTTGCAACTCTATCGCCGTGCCGACGGTCACTTGCAAGCTGATGGAAACGGCCAGAGTGATGGTTCCCGGCACGAAGCCAATAGCGCCTGCGGAGACAAAGAGTGCTTGTAGCAAAGGAGAGGCTTTCGAAGATTTTTGGAAGTTATCTAGAAAGCGAAGGAAGGTGTCTTGGTCGATACCAAGAGTACCTAAATCCGGTGGGTATGCGCGGGCGAAACCTCGCGCTTTGGCACCCGGACGACGTTGGGGGATCACCACGGGATATGGTAACCTCATTCTCAACCTGTCTTCTTCATTCGTGGCATGTTGCAGGGCATAGATCTCGGCCCTAGTGGCTTCCATATTTGCAGGCAGGATGTCCTGCACGAGGGCTTCAACCGGGCTATCTGATTTGGTGTGTTCGGGTTTCGGCCGTTGCGTCGAATCGACGTAGCTAGGAGGTTCGGCAGCCTCATCGAGAGCCCAAACCGCCTCATCGCTGGTCATTTCATCAGGGTTGGTATTGTTAAGCTCGACACCTGGTCGGCTCTCCAGGTAGGCAAGAGCAGCTTTTCGGTCGCGATGGTCATAGTATTTCTCTGCCACAAGACCAATGCTTGCGCTGATACCTTTGTTGAGGGTTTCGATGACGAAGGCCATTGTGAGAGGGAAGTCGAATGTCAAGAATCCAAGTCTAAGAGACAATACAGCTATCAGGAGCAGATTGTCACAGATGCTCACAAATAAGAAAATGAGGGAACTTCGAAGCGAGGTCGTAGGCTGCAAAAGGGCCTATCTTTAAATCCCACCTGCTCTCATGCAGGACTCAATGGATTTAGACCCAAAATTAGGCCCATCACTTCGGCATCGACACCGCGTCGCTGAAGCCCACGAGATGCACGTGTAACAAGGATCCTGGGCCAAATAGGCTTGGAGCTTGCGCTGTTTTGGGATCTTATACGAAGCTTAATTTGACGGTTGACCAGATGGTAGACGTTGGTGGCTGTACTCTATACCTGATTAGGTAGAGTTTTTGCGAGCGGTCCGGTGTCATCAGTAATCAGACGGCAAACCGCAAAATAGAACCGATTCCAACGGCCGTTCGGGCTTGGTCACAGCTTTCCCCTGTATGTCGTATCCCCAACAGGCTTCACTTTTTGAGAAATGAGGAGTTGAATAAGTTGCGGAAAGCCCGTGTATTCAATCTCCGACGCGAGTATGTATCTTGTAGAGCAGAGCAGAGCCGAGCTTGATGGGCTGAATAACAGAAGAAGGATTCATCAGGGCGAGGCGTAGGAGGAACCGGAGCCGTGAATTTACCTCTACGTTCTCTTCTGTGATTCGCCTCGCACAGGTGCCTCAACTAGGTAAGGCGGCGGGAAAGATTACGAAGTCAGCTCTTCATTGGCTACGCAGTGGAATCCTACTTAGGTTTAGGAGTGGATTTCCACCTAATCGGGAAATGCACGAGCTTGTATATCCAGGTACTTCGTTGGAGTGCTGGGAAGTTCCGCCTGGGTAGACTAGGATTTTGGCTATTTTAATGCATTGATAATAGGAGCGATACGAACTCATGTGCGTGATACCAAATTAACCCTTAATCAGGAATCTTGGCAGTCAGTTCAGGGTCGGATGGTAAAACCATGATGTTAGTAAAGGTTTAGCTGAACTTTAGAGCAGGTAAAGTGACAGTGCTCTCCTAATGTTGTAAGGTATGATTATAGAGAGTATCATTGTTGAAACGTCTAACAGCCAGTCTAGTTCATTACAAGAGGAGTACCCTTTTTCTCTAGTAGACTCTAGAGTAAGGTACGAAAAGACGATACCATTACGCTTTCAATCTAGAGCACATATACCAATGTTAGTAATCCCACAGTATCTTCTACCGGCAAGGTACGCCGTTAGATATGACCACAACTCTCGGAGAACGGTTCAATCCCCAAACCACTTCCTACCCCTACCTTTATGCCATGTTTCAACTTCCCTACTACTTCGCCAAACAGTAACAGACAATCTTGGAAAGCATCACTCTCAAAGCTCTCACCTGGCCCCAACTCAAGCTTTTCATATCTCAAATGGTCACCCGGACCCCTAGACCCAGCCAACCAACGTCACGCACAACACTTTACGCGATCGAATCCAAACAAATACATCATAAAGTTTCAAATGGATGAAGATCATCAACGCATGAGCACCTTGAGCAAACCTATCCTCCCCAGAGTGCACACCTCCCATATGCCATCCATCCCACCAAACCGTCAGGACCCGTGATTTCCAACTGGACGCCCGGAAAATCCATAAACAGATAAAAATGCAGAGATCGCAAATATAAAAGACGAAAAGGGAATCTCCACACCATTGTGGTTTCCTCGACCTGCCCGAAACGGGCGGGTTTAATTTATTTGTGCGACTTTGAACCAGGGGGGTCATGCGGGGTTTAGGAGGATCGTGATACCCAATATTGTACCAGATTCTCGGGTTTCCTTATAGGAGAGATGTTTATGTTCTTAGTCTCGTGCAATCCGTCATTTTGAAAAAAGTCATTTAACGTTTCGTTCTGGCATTTGGTGATTTCTGGGATACATGCCGATGTCGCTGGCTCTGCATCAAGAGTGTCTTCTTTTATAATCGCCATCTTTTATTCTGAGGTGTTGTTATCATTACTTTGCCTATGAAGATGCTCTTAAGCAGACTCTTTAGTCTTTCAATCCTTTCGCTATGTGTTCTTGTATATTCGCAAGCGGTGTAAGTACATACTCCGAGCCTACTTGCCATCCACCTCTCGTAGACACAGAGTACTCACACAACAAGTAATGGGACAACCCTCGAAAACTACGACTACATAATCGTCGGTTCAGGAGCCGGAGGCGGACCATTAGCATCACGGCTCACCATCGCAGGATACAAAGTCCTTCTAATCGACGCAGGCGATGACCAAGGAAGCGCAGTCCAATACCAAGTCCCAGGTCTGCAGCTACAAGCTACCGAATATGATCCGATGCGATGGAACTACTTCGTCAACCACTACTCGAACCTACAGAGGCAAGAGAAGGACTCCAAGATGACGTGGAGGACGCCATCCGGGGAACTGTTTGTAGGACCAAATGCGGCGACCGGGACAGGGGATCCTCCAGCTGGATCGACGCCGTTGGGTATTCTCTATCCCCGTGCGGGGACTCTTGGTGGATGTACTGCGCACAACGCTCTGATCATGATATACCCTCATGAAAGCGATTGGGCGAATATTGCGACCTTAACCGGCGATAGCTCATGGGCGCCGGATAAGATGCGCACGTATTTCGAAAGACTCGAGCGAAGCCGTTACCTGCCCAATGGAGTTGTCGGCCATGGCTTCACCGGGTGGCTTGGAATTGCGCTCAGCGATCTCATTCTCTTGCTTGCGGATCTGAAAGTTCCGTCACTGGTAGTCGCCGCTGCAAAAGCGATGGGTCAAAGTATCCTCGGAAGTTTGGTTACTACCGTCGTAGGTCTGGGGGAGGTGCTGATTCGAGATATCAATGCCGATACTCCAGGTCGAGACGCCGCAACTGGTTTGTATCAGGTCCCGCTGTCAATGGATGAGTATCACCGCAATGGTCCTCGCGAGTTTATCTTGAATACTACCAACGCGAAGAATGCAGATGGATCTCGCAAATATCACCTTGATCTCTTGCTTACGACGTTAGTGACTAAGATCCGATTCGATACATCCGGTTCGACACCCAAAGCTATCGGAGTGGACTTTCTCCAAGGTCAAAGCTTGTATCGAGCCGATCCCCGGTCCAGTGACTCTGCATCTGGCACGCCGGGAAGCGTTAATGCGACCCGCGAAGTCATCATTTCAGCGGGATCGTTCAACACCCCTCAACTCCTCAAACTCAGTGGTATCGGACCAGCTGCGAAACTCAATCAATACAATATCTCCGTTCTGGTCGATTTGCCGGGCGTAGGCACAAACCTTCAGGATCGCTATGAGACAAGCGTGGTAGGCAAGACGGATAGTGACTTCGCTTTGACATCAAAATGTACCTTTCTTCGTTCACAGCCCGATCCTTGCCTTGAGCAATGGCAGAACGATGTGGAAAAGGGAGCATATGGTAGCAGCGTTGCCCTTGCTGTTGTCAAGAAGTCCTCCGTCGCAGAGAACGATCCAGATCTCTTGATCTCTGGTGCTCCAGCATACTTCCTAGGATACTTTCCCGGGTACTCCGACTTCGCTTTTGCAGATGCTCGACACTGGGTTTGGATCGTGCTGAAAGCGCATTCGAGAAATAATGCCGGAACTGTGACATTGCGAAGCTCTGATCCTCGCGATATGCCTGTGGTCAATTTCAACTCTTTCGATACAGGCAATACAGCTAGTGGTGCGGACGAGAAGGATCTTCAGGCTTCATACGAGGGAATGGCATACAGCAGGCAGATTTTTGAAGACCTCATCCCTCTCGATGGCTCGTTCACTGAAGTCTGGCCAGGGCCAAATGTGAGCACCGAAGCTGGCATGAAAGACTTCATCAAGAATGAAGCGTGGGGTCATCATGCGTGCTGTACAGCTGCAATTGGCGCCGATAGTGATAAAATGGCGGTTCTGGATTCGAGATTTCGGGTCCGAGGCGTGCAAGGACTGCGTGTGGTGGATGCGAGTGTCTTTCCTAAGATTCCAGGATTCTATATCGCGGTGCCGATATACATGATCAGCGAGAAGGCTGCGGACGTCATCATTCAGGACGCAGCTGGATGAGGTTTCCGGTGACTTTCGGGGCTCGGTATGCGATATTCTACACGGGGTAATGTGTAATCCCACTGGTGAAAGTACGAAGAGCTGGACGGTTTCACATCATCATGTCGTTGGTGATACATGCGTGATCTTCGACACGTGCCATGTTCCCTGACGGAGCGTAACAGCAATTCATCTCTTCAATGCAGCTAATGCTTCGACTCACTTCTTCGAATGCACGATGAGATAGTGGCCTGGCAAGAATTCCGAATGCCTCGCAGTGCAGCTGACGTACCTAAACTCGGACATATCGCTTGTAGCCGTCGGAGAAGGAGGTAGGCTCGGAGAAGAGATGAGTCACTCAATTTTATCGCGGGATCTGATAAGCCCCGTCCAATCAGCGCGTGGACGCCCCACTACCTCACAGTCACATCTTCTCTACACGCGACGCAACTCAATCCTCACAATATCTACCACCTCCCAATTGCGGCATATCCATTCAGCCAAACGACTATCGATGTGACGCGTCCCGTCAGACAGGATCGCTATGGCGTATATTCCCCCGTTTCCTCTCGGGGAAAGGCAATCGGCCGCGGATAGCGCCACAGAATAGAAAGCCCTACTAGCTAGGATATAAAAGGACCAAAACCCCGCAGTCCTCATGTCCCATTCCAGCTAACAAAGCACCAATTCACTCACCGTCATACTCACCCAAGCTCTGGACCAATTCATCTTTGTCAGCCTCCCCAAACCAACAATGCCTCATCACACAGACCCCCGCTGGGTTGCCAACGACCACTACACTCTCGGCCACCTCCACCCTTCCTCCCGCTCCACTCCCTCCAACGATGCCCTCGCCGCTACCCTCTCTCACTCCGAGAAGAGCGGCCTCCCAGACATCTCCGTCTCCCCTGCCCAAGGCAAATTCCTCATGCTGCAGGCGAAGCTCTTGAAAGCGAAGAATGCGCTTGAGATCGGCACATTGGGGGGCTACTCAACTGCCTGGATCGCGTCCGCGAGCCCAGACATCAAAGTCATAAGTCTGGAGGTGGATGAGAAGCACGCCAAAGTGGCGCGGGAGAATCTCGCCAATGCGGGCGTCGGGGATCGCGTTGAAGTTCGTCTTGGACCTGGCTTGGAAAGTCTGCCGGGGATCAAGGAGGAGATAGAGGAAGGGAAGAGAGGGAAGTTTGAGCTGGTGTTTATTGATGCGGATAAGGAGAATAATTGGAACTATGTCGATCAGGCAATTGGCATGTGCCATCCGGGCGCGTGTATCATTGTGGACAATATTGTGAGAGGTGGACTGTTGGCAGATATGGAGAGGAATGATCCCAGGATTATGGGCGCTAGGAGGGTGGTGGAGAATGTGGGTAAGGATGAGAGATTGGATGGGGTTGTGTTGCAATTGGTCGGGGAGAAGAGCTACGATGGCATTTTGATCACTGTTGTGAAATAGGGGGGTTCCTCGAGTACCATCACCATTTTAAGAGGATAGGGTCTATACAGATTGTTTAAACAATGACACCGCATGATTTAATAGAATGATTCGAGGTGTGCTTTTGCTGATGTTAGCCGGGAATGAAGAAATGAAACCGAAACTGGATATATTCCATCGCCGTCCCAGCCTTTGCGACCTCTGGATGAACCTTCCGCTGAAGCTTCAGCTGTACCTTTAGACTATACCTTCAGACTCTACCTTCCACTTGTACCTTCAGACTGTAGCTTCAGCCTATCAAATCTGCTCGACTCTGAAGCTATTGATTTCTCACCATCCCGCAGTATATTTGAAAAAAATCTTCAATTAGACTATAAAAAAGATACGCGAGACTTTCTCCGCATCCAAGGTACATACGAGAAAATAGCAGTTGACCCAGCCAACTCATAACATTTCCTCCACACCACTCCTCGGTGTCTTATACATGCCTCCCTGGTAATCACCTTCCATTTCATACACGCGCTCAGTCGATAGCTCCTGTGGCTCTACTTTATGCCGCGAATGAAGTTCCGCAATCTGCATCCCAGAAAGCTCTTGAGCTTCGCCTTCGACAACCGGTGAGACAGAAAACTTGGCTTCTGTATCGACTTCGGTGTCGGATAGTTCGGCTCGGTTGTCCCGTTCCGTGGCTTTCCGTCGCCGGAGACATAGTATCAGTCCGATGAGGGCTGTGACGAGTAATGCGACAGCCCCTGCCGCGATCCCTGCTATTGCGCCAGTACTTAGAGCGGAGTTTGAGGCTGATTTGGAGCCGGATTGCGTGGAATTTGAAGGTGGCGTGATAGTCACAATTTGTGGAGACGGCATGGGGTCTGGGAAAGCTGCTTGTGCTATGGTGAAATTGTTGCGTTCGTGGTCGACGATCAAGTATGCTTCCTGAAGCAATGTACGTCCGAGGACGTATTGAGTATCGTTTGCGGCGCGGCGGATAGGGAAATAGTTGGTGGCGTTTTTGTAGATGGGGTAGGATGCTTGAAGATCGAATGCCGCGTATGGAAGTACGATGTCGGTGTAATTTGACCCGGTTTCCGTCAAAGAGTTCCCCAATTTGAAGGACATAGTAGGGTTGAGAGAAATTAGTTTGTCATGTATCGTGGAATTTACTAAGTATAAGTCTGTCGTCGGATCGTATATCAGTCCGAATGCTGTTTCAAAGTTATCGCATACGGCTCGTGGTAGCCATAGATGTGGAACTGAGGAGTCGATGAGGGAGAAATGTCCGGCGGAATTGAGAGAAAACGTGCCTCGCAATGAATTCATTGCGATAATTGACTGTACCCCTACCGTCAGGAGGGTGGAAGCGTCGGTGGAGAAGGAGAAAGAGAAGGGGCTGGCATTTGGTGTGAATCGAGTAGAGTCATAACCGCCTAATACAAGATTTCCGAATACGGACTTGAGCCCTAAGAAGATCATTAGATGAGAAAAGTTAATTTTTCGAACGCGTCCAGACATACGGTATTTCGCTCCGGCTGTGTACGAGTATGAAAGACTCGGAATCTTTGATTGTTTCCACAACTGAACCAAAAATGAGTCCACGGGTTGACTGAGGCTGGAGAAGCTGGATGATTGAATTCCAAGAGGTATGTGGCCCATGTAATAATCCATCTCAGCTATTCCTGCCACAATCTGATGGTCCAAGTATAACGAAGAAGTATCAGACGCAGGACCCAAGGCAACTTTGTCGTAGCCATAGATTCCATTACCGGTATAATTCAACTTGTTCTCCAAATCCAGGCTATACTGCCCAAGTGTTGACCATGTTGAAGACACATTCAACTCGAAACCGGGACTCTGAGCGCTATTGAATTGATCTGCTCCGCGGAGGCTTGGGCAATTCGATCCATCTTCCGGATAACACCCTTCTGGAACGATTACCCATGTTTCTCCACTCCTCGTGGAAGCTTGAAGTCTGAGATCCTGTCCAGGTGTACCGACACTGATTTGGAAAGTGGACCAGCTCCCGTCGTTGCCGTCAAAACTCTGCGACGGAGGGACAACATAGGGTGCAGGAAGTGTCGTTGAGATTGTGCGAGGTGCGATGGACATAGTAGTCGGTGCTGTACCTAAGCCGTAGCAAGAATCTTCGTATCAAGATTGCGCGACCCGGCATAGCAAGCCCGCGATACGAACCAGAAGGGCGGAGCTTAGGTCACAGCAAGCATTTGACGATTGAAAAAACCAACCTGGGAAACAGTTCAAAACAAAGTAAGTGAAACACGATGGGAAAAGTCCGCCTTACAAGGCGTGAGTAAACGGGATGTACACATTTTTTGTTGAAACGCGGCTGAACAAGGGTTTTCAAGCCATTCCCAAAACGCAGAATGGGGAATGAGAGGCAGGATTAGGGGTATAAGAGCGAGCCTTATGCAGTCTTCCTGATTCGAGAAGATGGTGCGGGAAGACATGGGCATAGTGAGATTCGACAGCTGAGGTCAGGCTTGGAGGGCTGAAGATTGGTGGGTTGGGACAAACTGGTGGTCCAAATAAAGCTCGTAGCACTAAACGGTCTGGCCTCTTCCTAGGTTTCTTGCTGACTCCGCCACAAACCTCCACCCAACAGCTATCCCAGCTACGACATCCTGCAGACTCCTATTAATCCTTGTAATCAGGCTTCATAGCTAGTTTCCTGCTTGTATATTGAATTCTTCCGGGCCCTTTCTTTCCGATAGAGGTTGTTTGAATGGCCGTGCATCTTCACGGTTTAGAGGTCTACATGGTTGCACGAATACCCCGAGAGTCGGCTTGGTAACACCAGGGCGATGGAGAAGGGCTTTAAATCCGCTTGGATATGGATGGGTCATCGGCAGAACTGTAGCATGGGCTGTAGCCTACTTTCGGGGAATTTCGACGATTACCCGATTCACGTTCATCTCTGCGAACTGCGTTTACTTGGCGAGCTGAGACTGTCTTGCATGTACAACCTCGTATTGGCCCAACTCTGGTTTTACTCTAATGAAGTCGATCCCTATTTTCAGCGCAGCTCACTTAACGGTCTTCATAGGGCAGGGCCATGTTCAAAGCACGTCCATTCGCCTCACAGTGCAGGGCTACACGCTTCAAATAAGTGCATTACTCAGGTCTCTAGCCGGGCTGTTGGCCGCCCGAGATATCCTTCAGTCATTTCTAACTACAGTTGTCTTGTCTCTCTGGAGATCTGGAGTTCGTTCGTTCTTCAATGTCGTAAATGTCAATGGGTATAGACTCCAATATGTGGAGATCTTACGTTCTTTTCACAGCTATCGCTCTTTTGGCAGCATTTACTAAAGCAGATGGCCTCCGTCGGAGTAAGTCAAAAAACTCTTTCAAGCCCTATGTATAGCTAACATAACTCTAGGAAATGCGTTCTTTTGTGAGTCTCAAAGACTATCAACATTCAACTCCTGAAGCTATTCCGCATATTTTACTAACAATCGACTGCAGCTAACTCAAGTTCTCGCTCCACGAGTCCATCTTCGATAACTTCATTTTCTTCACTAGACATTCCGCAACTCTCGGCCACCTCGACAGTTACTTCGACTCTAGACCCCGCGTCTTCCTCGGAATCTCTAAGTGCCTCTAATGCCTCCATTACCGCCCCTGCCGCTTGCACAGGCTGTGTTTTAGAAGCAGTAGATCCTATTACCCTCTCTTATTCCAATCCACTGCACATCTCTACCACAATTGTTGGCACTATCTTTGTTTCCATTATCACGTATGGAGACGGATCAATTACCACCGTCAGTCAGACTAGTTACAACAATGTTTCAACTCCAACTTTGCCATCTAGCCAGACAAACATGCACCTCACCATTACATGGACCTGGAATGAGGCACCCAATGTTATACTGTGAGTCAAAGTTTTAGTAATAACACATGCGGCAGCTGATGTTTCTAGAACCGCCCCTACCACCTATGTTGCGTATACCAATATCAAAGGAGGGCTGGACTACAACGAAGACTTTGCGCCGGAACGAAGGCTCTTCGTCGACAAAAGACACGAGCCTGGCTGTAAAAACACCCAAAAAGATTTGAATGTTTTCCCACCTCCGGATGGAAATGAGGCTCCATTCATTCAGCCACTGGATCCTGATGCTGATGAAGATTCAACAGTGCTCTTACCGCCTGCACTTATCAGTTACCTCGCAAGCAACACTGCGGTGCAAACCCTCTTCAATGGATCCAATATCGCTACCTGTACAACTACAATGAGTCCTGTCCGCATATCACCTCCCGCTCCACCTCTACCTTCGTCCGTTCTGGTCACAGAGTCTAGTACCTTGATTGTACCTTCCCTCACTCAATCGACGTTACATATCCAAAGTTCTGGACCTCTAAGACAACCCCCCCAGACAGGCGGGGCAAGTTTATCGATCTCTCCAACTCAAGTGCTTCCTCCTCAAGTACCCTCGATCTTAAATCCAGCTTCTCAGAATGCGCTGCCGGGAAGTACAGGTCTTTCGGGAATACTTGGAACTGGATTTGACATCCCACCAAAAGTGAGCCAAGGCCCTACAGTCATTGAATCCGCCGGTGGTGAACCTAGCCAATCTATAACGATTGGCGACACCATCATTGCCGTTGGCCCTGCTTCTCCAAATACTCCTGGCGCGCCTCCAGCAGTCATCATCGGATCGCAAACTATCGCTGTCGGCCAAGCAACTACCGTCAATGGAGTCATCGTTTCCGTCCCGTCAAATGCCGGAGGCTCTAGTGTTGTTGTCGGAGGAAGTACCCTCGCCATCAATCCGAATCCACCTCTTCCCACCGGTCACGCAATACTCACAGTTGGATCATCTACTGTGACCGCAAATTCCAATAGCCAGTTCCTCATCGGCTCTCAAACTCTAAACCCCGGCGGCCCGGCTATCACCGTTGAAGGAACAACTCTTAGCCTAGGCCCATCTGGTACTGTTGCCGTTGTAAACGGAGCGACGCAAACCCTCTCTACCGCACCACTTGTTACTGGGCCGCCAGCCCTTATAATCAACGGTCAAACTATCCCCGCTACAGTTGTAGGCGGGACGACTGAATTCATCATTGGACCCAGCCAAACACTCACAGCAGGCGGTGAATTAACCATTTCTGGAACGACGTACTCCCTCCCCGCTGGCGCATCCGGTTCTGTAATCGTGGTAAACGGCGTCACTTCCACTCTCCATCCCGCTGGAATAGTCACCGCAGCGCCGGTTCTTACCATCGATGATAAAACTTACTCCGCCACTGTAGTCGGTGGTACTACCGAGTTCATTCTTGGCCCAGGAACAACACTCACAGCGGGAGGTGTGCTAACGATATCTGGAACGACATACTCACTCGACGCATTTGCCTCCGTGGTCGTTATTAACGGACATACGAGTACGATCGCTTTGGCTCCGGTATCGAATAGCGCAAGCACGACGGGCTCTCCCTCTTCTAGTAGCTCTTTTTCTGGCGCGTTTCCAACGACGAGCGGACGGGTTCCGGTGAACGTTATCTCGAGTGGAGTTAATGAGTCGGGAAAGAGTAAGGGGGGTGCTGCTGGGTTGAAATCGGGAGGACTGGGAAAGCTGGTTGAAGGGTTGGTGGTTGGGTTGGCTGGGTGGATGCTTGTGATGCTTTGATGAGCAGGAGGAGCATCAGACGTTGAAAACCTGTAGAGGAAATAATGACAAATGAAAAGGGATAGATATGGCGTTAATGGCCTGAAGAGAAAGCGATGGTCAATAGATTAGTTTTCTAGTTGGAAGAACAAGGGGTTTCGGTAGTCTTATAGATATTATAATATTGTTTTTAGATGCTCACCTCTGGAAAAGAGTAATTTGATGCATAGTACTTGTCTATGTGAACAAAATCTCTGTTGTGTTTGATGATAGTGTGTGTATGTATACAACTTCTCTAAGTATTGGGAGGCCAAGTTGATCAATTCCTAGCTTATTAGATGGAGGGCTCAATACAGTTTTAAATAAGTAACAGACTTGATAATTACGAGGCATATCAGGCGGGAGACTTATTACATAGAAGACTCAAAAGGCTCCCACTCATTAAGCAAAAACTTGAATTTCTTACCCACTAGGTAGGGAATCAACCAAAACTCTCCCTTATCTGGTTTTCTTACTTCTTTTGCTTCTCTCACGGTTATTACGAGCCGGGGATACATACGTGCGGTTCCGCTCTTCGACACCTTGAATGAGGACCAGGAGTCTCGGGTAATGGTTCCTTCGATAGTGAGGTCGGAACTGTTGAGGGAGTAAGGGATGAGAAGAAAGGCTCGCTTCCAGCTGACATCAAGAAAAAACCTTTAGTCTTCAATTATTCGCCCATAACCAAAATATGCATCAAGAGTCCGCTCTGAGACTACTAAAGCGTAGCGAAGAACACTTTATAACCGAGGAGCATGTATAAATGCAAAGACCATCAACAAAATCAATTTAGACCCCTATATACCAACTAAAACATTCCGCCACCACAAACCATCCCCTACCCTCAAACCCCACTCAACCCTTCGACCCTAACTTCCAAATATCCTCCCTTTCCATCCACCAACGTCGGTACCAACCCAACCGGCACACTCACACTCAATACTTTCCTAACGGTATCATAACTCGCCATAAGCCCAGCATCGGACACCATTTTCCCATCCTGATCGACGAAGGAATAAGTCACATTACTGGAATCGGAAGGAGCGGACTCGGCGCCCCAGATCGCGAGGTGGTAGGCAGTGCCGACGTTTGGTGAAGCGTCGTAATTATCCCAGGGGTGGGAGAGTTGGATTTGGCGGGTGGGAGGAGTGGTTGAAGAAGTGGAGAAGCGCTGCCAGATCTTGACTTCTCTGTATTTGCTCTTAGCCTCGTTTACGGCGTTCGGGTCTTTGCTTCCGTCGTATTTGTCGAGCTTGTGGGAGTATTTGTATTGGGGGAGATCTGCTGGTGGACTGTCGCGGCTGACGCCGTCGTCGAGGTACATTGAGTAATACTGTGTCATGGGTTGTTAGCTATATCGAACTCGGAGAAAGGAAGATTTTGGTCCTTGGAGGAGTGGCTTACTGTGTCTTTATCCCCAGGGTAGATATGGATGCATGGTGGATTCGGATCGTTCTCACCAACGTATTGTCGTACATCGATTTGCGGAATGATAGAGCCTGGTGCGTGTTAGCATATAATTTCTTAAGCGGGTTTCAGCATCATTAACGAAATTTAAAAACCTACCAGCACGGATATACACAGGAGTCACATATGGCAATTGACCTCTCTCCTTCTCCACATCTGGGATATGGCAGTCAAATGAGAAGGTGGTACCGCCTGGCACAACCGGCAACAATGCAGCAGCATGAAGAAGCGGGTCCGGTCCATACCCATCCACATTGATGCGCAGATTCGACGGATACCAAGCATCCGACTGGGGCACGTAGACGTTGCGTCTGGGGCCTTGGGTAGCCTCGGGCTCTAAAATGGGACAAACGAGGATTTGGTGGCCGAGCAGGTACTGATTGTCGAGGAATTCAGCACCTTCATTGAAGAGAGACCCGTCGTCGGGATCGGTGATTAGCTAGGATGGAGATGGTTAGCGCAAAAGGCCTCTTGCGGAGAGGAAGAACTTGCCATAGCACGGGCAATGGGAAG
Organism: Hysterium pulicare CBS 123377; assembly: GCA_000467715.1. NCBI lineage: Eukaryota > Fungi > Ascomycota > Dothideomycetes > Hysteriales > Hysteriaceae > Hysterium > Hysterium pulicare. The sequence goes on along the minus strand of AJFK01000364.1, from coordinate 24,269 downwards.
ACCATGAATCAAGTTGGCGAACATGGCATCGTAGAGGACTTGCATTAGAGTGTAGCGAAGCTGCACATAGTATCGACAAATCGGCTCAACGGAGGCGTAGCGAGGGTAGAGGCTCGACGGTATCTGCGGATATAGACTTGGAGCAATGGTGTATCTCCAGGGTTCCTACATGGTGGGGTTAAACGGCTGTCGTATTTTTTGTAGTCTGGGGAGGACATCTCTCACCTGAAATTCCTTCTCGTGAAAATGCTTCAGGTAATGATTGCGGTACCACGGCAATAGAAAAGCGCCGCTATACCATCGAATCAAAAGCTCCGGATCGCACCATCTGGGAGCGCCAAATGATGTGGTGGGATCTTTCGTGAAGCCCCCCATGTCTACGCCTGCGATGGTTAAACCGCTGTAGCCTAATGCAAGGACCTGCGCCACTGAAATTCTCCAAAAATTCCACGAGCTTCCGTTATCACCGGTCCAGAGGCCTGCAAATCTATGCATGCCGGTTTGACTGCCTCGACCAATGATGAAATTGCGTTTGTTCTCTCGGCCTTTCAGCCGGTTGAGTCCATGGTACGTCGCTTTGTGTAGGTTGTAGGAGTAGAGTGACCATAGCTCTATTGCTGTTTTAGGTTTGGGCTTCTTGGTAGGATCTTGGTCATACTCGTCATCTGAAATGAGTAGGCGAGAAGGGAAGCTAGTATTTGAGTCAGTTGTTGGGAAGTCTCTGTGACGGCAGCGGTTTCTGGGGAGCCTGAACAGTGGCTTGGTTATTTGAACTTACCCAAGCATATCGCCATAACAGTTTGCTACGGCGGGAGTGGTCATGTCCTGCCAAACGAACTCGAGTCCTTGGTCAAATAGGTATTGGTATTGCTCGCCCCACTTGTCCCGTGCTACGGCTCGGTTGAGATCAGGATAGTAACCAGGCTATTGTACGGTAAGTGAATGGTCATTAAGTTTTGGGGAAATTAAGTTGGTACGAATGGCGGCAAACATCAAATCTATAGATTCAGAGGGAGATGTCGACTTACAGTGCCCAAATTTGATCCGTAACCAACTCCCCCGTGAAAAGGAAAGCCACTATTATAGTTTCCTTGCTGTTTGGTCGGATCGTGTTCAATAAAGACGTAATTGTCTCTGTATACGTCCACAGGTTGGTCGTTGTCGTCAAGGTAGTCGGCATAATACCCCCTCTTTTCGAGATCATTCGGATCCAAATTCTTCGGTTGGACAAAGGGTCCGCCGTCATACCTGGTGCAGTTCGGGGTATTGCCGGGTAGCCCGTCCATATATCGTTGATCAGTCACAAGGAGACTGAAATGCTATTAATGCGTGATTTATACATATGCAACAGGGGTATCACTGACTTAGTGGCGGGATTTAACGGATCTTTCTGGTCCCAGAAATTTCGTAGAGCTTGGTATGGATCAGTATCTGACTCCCTCAAAGTCATAATTGGCGTGATGTTGGTGCAGCATTTGACACCTTGAGATTTGAGTCCTTTTAGCAGGCCGCTGACATTTGAGAAGTTGATTCCGTTTACTGTAAAAGTGCGGTAGCGGTCCTATAAGAAATAGAGATAAGCTTCAGTTCCTCACTAGTAGCATGAACGATATACCTGGAAGTCAACGTCAAGATGCATTCCGTCGAGTGGTATTTGAGAAGTTCGATATCCATTAACCACGGCCGTGACATGCTCGTTTCTACTATAGCCATAGCCTTTATGAGGTTGTTATTGGGGACTCTCCGAATAAACGTCGTTAAACTCACATGCTTGATGATGGCCGAGTATGAATCGTGGCTTGAGCTTAGGCCTTCCTACGAGAGACGTATATTGCCTAGACATTTGTTAGTATTATGGCTCGTTGTCTTGTAATGGGGTCATACCATATCATTCGTGGAACATCGTGAGCGGTCATTACATATGCGTCAAATGTTCCGAACCGTGTACCCACAGAGATCGTGCCGGATTGAGTCTTGCCAAGATCCAGAGCCACTTGTGAGTAATTGTCAACCATCAACCCCGTGACGTTGGAATACCCGGGGTTTCCATTCATTTCAAGATAGAATGGAGTAGAATGATATCTAGTCGGGTTAATAATTGAGAGCGTACTCGCAGTAAATGCTAGGATCGATGACTTACAGCGGTTCCTTGGGATCCAAGGCCCCCACTCCATAGACCTTTGAGTAATTGTAGTTATCAAAGCCTGGTTGAATAATAAATTAGTCACGTGGTTTAATTTCGAGTTGGAGAACGCACAGAAATAGTTCATGAAAGTAGGCTTTTTGAGAACTGTTCGGCCTCCCTGCTCGCCAAATCCGAGATAATGTGCTGGTCCTGGCTTCTTGACAGACATGGCGACCTCATTGATAACGCCGATGTTGGCATTGTTCTGGTAAGAAAATGTTTGCGGAGATGTCTGCCAGATAATCTGTTCGACAGACTTAGCCATATCCAATGCACTAAGTATATTGGAATCCGTTGTCGTTGGCTGTAAAGCCCTCGTTGCCTGAATATACGTAAGAACAAAATTCGTTTCCCAACAAGAATTCGAAATACGTACTACGATCCGGAATGGCGCATCGAAGAAGTGCAAACGAGTATTGACTGTGCCCGGAGCGCTTTTGTTTTCAAAATCGACTGACTACATCTTCGATTAAACTCATATCCCAAAAGAGGACTATGCAGAGGATAACGCACACTCAGAATCCAGTGATCAGGTGCCTTCTGCTCGAAACTGGTCTTCCAAAACCATGTCTTGCTGTTGCTGCTCGGATACGAATTCCACGCATTAGAGTCGCGAGATTCATCCTGAAGGTGATCGACAAGGTCGGCAAAACTGTTCTCCACGATGGTGCGACTAAAAGAGATATCAGCACATCTGGTAGCTAGCATGACTGAATTGAATTTACTCACGAATTTGCATCCAGATACTGGGGGAGACCCGCGAACTTTGGATTGTATCTTATTCTCCAGATCTGAGGTGTCACGAATTGCACCAAGCAGTGAGTATCTTTGTCTCCTCCAGTCCCTTGCAGGGTTACGTATGCCGCATATCGGAGGGGATCGGTTTTGTCCTCTGAGTCTGATGAAATGACAGAGATTACTTTCTTTGGTTGCTGAAATCTTGGTACATACTTGAAGAAAAGGTCGGCCGGAACAAAATTCAATGGGTCATTTGGCGCAATAACAGGGGGATCCATGGAGGGCTACCTGTGCCTCAGCATTGAGCAAGCCAAATATTCGAGTCTGCACTGCCAAATGTTTGACCGAGACATTTCGGTATTTAAAACCATATTGATAGCTGAGTGAGGGGTGGATATGTTGTGTAAAGTCTGGATTCTCGAACCATGCATGTGGCTTATATTGGGAAGCACAAGGGCTGGCTAATTTTCAGTTACGCAGGTCCGCCAAATATGCTCCAGTCGCCAATGCCGGTCTCGGTAGCTCCGTCAGTCCGTCTCACCAGTCACGAAAGATTGGAACGAAGATTGATAAAGGTTGAGTTTCAGAACATAAGGTATATTACAAGTCTTTGTTCGGAGAGAAAGGAGTTAGTAAAATGCTTTATGTTATCAACTAAGCTGTTTAGGGGCTACTTACGACTACAAACATGTAGACAGCGGATTAGTCGCCAGCGAAATCAAGGTTCTGTAACATTTGCGGGCGACCGGTACCACTACTCATCAACATCGCTAAGCCGTTATACGTCAAGTTGTTTTTGACAACCTAAGCGTCCGCAAAGCAAGTCCATGGCGGTCAGCATGCAGCTCAATCTGCAGCCGCAAGCCTCAGCTTAAGCTCAAAGGATCAAGATTACCCTAAAAGGGAGAGGGTTCAGCTTGGCTGAAGTCACAAGATGGGCTGTAGTTAACCTCAAATAGAGCCATGCAGCGGTTTGAGTAAAGAGGCTCGCCAAATTCTTCTAAAAGGGTGGTCGTCTGGGCCATCCTCCGCGTGCCGATCCGAAGAATTCGGGCCGAGCCCCGCACTACAGTTCATGTTTCAGCTACGCTTAAAACGCCATGCGTCTGCTGCCGACTTTCATCAATGCATATCGACAAACAACCTCCCGAACTCAGTTCCCAAATGAGTACCTTTAGTTGCACCGGCTGTGCTCTAGCTATCACCACCTCCTGCAAGCACGCCACGCACAATGCAATGCGGGTTCTTATCACCACGGAATTTTCAGCTCTGCTGAGTCTCACATGGCTCCCGGAAACCCCACTCCTACGGGCATTCTGCTTCCTATGTCTTATATGCCCCGTTACGTTTCTGATGCCCATCGCCAGCGCTCTTTTAAGCACATTCCTCCGCTTTTGAATATCAATTATACCACTCATAGTGGTTTTCATCATGCAGTTCTGGAGAAGATTTCTCGAACTCATCTTATGGCGGTTCCTTGAATCCGATGTTTCAGATCAGACCCCGCTATCTACTCTTACACCTTCAGTTGGTAACTCGCCGTCTTCTAACGCACATGAGCCCCTCATTGCTATCGGAGATGGTACTTGCAACACCCCCAACAATAGACGTTGCTGGTCGGACGGATTCAATATCACCACCGACTATGAAAAATATACCCCCAAAGGCATTGTCAGAGACGTGAGTTCTGCCGTAGCATCCAAACCCCATCTTGGATGCATATCTAATTCACTGGTGTGCGAACAGTTCTACCTCGAGCTCACAAATGAAGTAATCGCGCCGGATGGATACAAAGTCAATCGTATGCTGTTCAACAAGACGTATCCAGGTCCGACCTTGGAAGGAAACTGGGGGGATACTTTTAGTGCGCCGTCTCTCATCCAGTCTTCTATTCTCGGAAAATGAACTGACAATAATGCCAGGAATCAAAGTCAAAAACAATTTGGAGAATCACAATGGCACCTCCATCCACTGGCATGGTATTAGACAACTCAATTCTAATTGGTTTGATGGTGTGTCTGGAGTCACTGAGTGTCCGATACCGGTAGGTCTCGTCCTTCCTCATAAAATAAACAAATCCTGATTTGCAAAGCCCGGCGAGTCATTTACCTATGTGTGGAATGCTACACAATATGGGGTTTCTTGGTATCATAGTACGTTCTGGCTCTATTGACCCCTTCTTCGATAATACTGACGTATATCAGGTCACTTCAGTCTACAGTGTTAGTATGCTTAACAATGCTCAAACGGTCGTGTACAAAAGCTGACTATCACAGATGCCGACGGGCTGGTCGGTGCTCTGAAGATTAATGGGCCAACAAGCATGAATTACGACGTTGACCTAGGCCCTGTTCTGATAACTGACCATTTCCACAAAACAGCGTTCTCCCAAGTGATGCTTGAGTATCTTGGTGAGCCAATATCCTCTAATCTCGCCTGATGTCGTGAGGTCGCTAATGCTGGCCACGTTTAGGTCGCCCTCCATCGCCTGACTCGATGTTGATAAATGGCAACGGTACATACTACTGCTGCCAAACCTCCGACAGTAACTGCACTGGCAGCCCCAAACTAACCACCTTCAATTTCGAGGCGGGCAAGTTCTATAGAATGAGTCTTGTGAATACCGGAACGTCCACGCACACTACGTTTTGGATCGATAACCACAGTTTCTGGGTCGTTGGCACGGATTTCGTACCAATCAACCCCTACCCCGCCGACATGCTCAACATTGCCATTGGACAGCGCTACGACATTATTATCCAAGCTAATGCCAGTAAACCTGGGCAACAAAATGACTTCTGGATCCACGCGAGAGACTGTGCCATTGGTGGTGCCCGCTCAAATCTTGCCATCATTCGCTATGATCCTACCTCAAAGTACATTCCCTGGACTCCACCCGTGAATCAAAAGCACGTTTGCTACGGATGCCTTGACGAGCTTGGTAGGAACCTTGTACCTGTTGTCCCCCGGACCATTCCCGACCCGGTTAATAAGGATTTCAATAAGGATAAGGAATCACTCAAAGTCCATCTCGTCGGCTATCCAGATGATACGGTCAACTCCTCCGTCTTGCACAAATGGGTTCTCAAAGACTCATCTCTCTACCTCGATTGGACGCAGCCATCCCTCAGTTTGATCAACATCGCGTCGCAGAAAAAGTGGACCGACTCCCCGTTTCCCACGGATTACCAACCGATCTGGCTCGATTACCCCGAGGGAAGCTGGGTGTACTTCCTCATTGAGGGCAAGTTCACAGAATCTCTTGATAACTCCACGCGCAAGATCTACAAGACGCAAGCACCTGTTGCGCATCCTATCCACGTCCATGGTCATGACTTCGTCGTCCTGGCTTCCGGCAATACGGAATATAATGCTGATACGGTAACCCTGAACTTGAACAACCCGCCACGAAGAGATGTGGCGCTACTTCCTGTGGATGGCTATCTCATCATTGCTTTCAAGATTGATAACCCGGGAGCTTGGCTCATGCATTGCCACGTAAGTCTTCCCTTCTTTTCCGCCCAGTACATATATAGTCTTATCCTTCCCTCAACCTCCTCACTCGCACCGTCATTGTGCTAATAAGGTGTAATGGCAGATCGCATGGCATGCAAGCGGCGGACTCGCTCTCCAATTCATCGAAAAGCCAGATCATATTGCTCCGCTATTCCGCAAGTCCGGCATCCTGAGCAAGTACGCCGAGACTTGCACGAACTGGGCAGCTTACTATACCGTCTTCAACAAGAACTCAGGAGCTACACAGGAAGATTCTGGTATCTGAGGGACATGATGAAGGACGCTCAATACATCTCAGCATTTCGAGCGGAAATGAGTAGCATACATGTTTTGCAGGGGAGGTCTGAGACTGGTGATCTTTGTGACTGCGTAGAGGAGAAAATGGATCATCACGAAATTGCGAACATAATAATATGAATACCCAAACTTCATTTGCATTCTGGGGTTGTCTGCTTGAGCGCTCCTAAGCCACAGTCACGTGCCGATAGTTCTCGCCAATCCATCAGCCTTCCATCCACGTCAACCCCGTCACTTCCAGTTCTTGATTCCCATCTCCTCCAAACCACGAATACGCTCACCTTCTAGTACCCTTAATCAACTTGTCGCATGTTACCTCGACAGGTAACACATGAAATATGACCATCAACTTACTGCACTGGCATCGAGATACTTTATTCGCGGAATTGATACTCTGGACCTTGAGGTACGATGCCGTCAGTGTCGTGGTAATGACTGGGTTAATAGAATGGGACATGAGGCATTTCTCATGATGCGACTTCTGAAGCTTGCGTTTCTTGCGCAAGCAAACTTGAGTGTGAAGGCGGGATATTAGTAGCGTGATGGGGTGAATATTGGTGACTGAAGCACAACGTATAACTTCACCTTATTTTCACCTTTGCCAAAAGATGTCCTTGCTCGGTTTATATACTTGGCTATTCGGGAGCCATATAGATGCGTTCGGGTGCTCTATTCTTGAAGCGAAGGGCCTGCAAGAGTGAATTGCAGATGAAAACATGAGGTCACCAAATAATGGGTTACGCTGTTCATATATACCTTGCCATGTTCTGGTTTGCTACACATGGTCCCTTTACGCGTGATAATAGTGCTCTATCTTTCACCGCCTTTCGCGTTTTCTCCATTCACAAGGTTGACTCTCAATAATCAAAAGCGGATAGTCTCCAAATTTCGACGAATAATTCACTTTGTGACCTCATTATTTTCAGGGACAAGTCACAAGAAACGTTCTCCACAATATGGACCACGGCCCTCATGCTCAGGAATCTCTTCCCCAAGAGCGAACGAGCTCACAAACATACACCAATCCACCGCGATCTACACTGCCAAATGAATCAACAAGAGAGAACGACAACCTGGATTTACTTCAATACACTTCTACGTTAAAAGACATCGAATCCCACTTTAAAGAACTCGTCACTGTTACTCACGAACTCGCCCAGGAAAGTCTCAAGAATTGCAGCAACCCAGCCGTGTCAGCGGAACAATGGAATGAGACGTTGGAGCGCATGAGAAGCTATCTTTCGACTTTCGAATATAATTTGCACAACCACTCCTTCGACATCGAACATCTCAGCCCTGTTCAGGACGCTCTGACGAAGTTCAAGCAGGGCGGAGCGTCCGAGGACGAAGTGAAGGTATTGGCTGCTTGGGCGCGCTTGAAGAAGCAGGAAGCAGAGTTGAATCTGGCGTATTTGGACGCTTATCGGATAATTAATGAAGGGATTGAGATAGGGAATAGACTTCAGGTAAGGTATACTGCTCTGGATCCTCCGTGTTATAGTCTGCGATGGCTGAACTTTTGCCTTTTTTCCTGCACAGCAAGCACAACCTACGTTTCTGCGCGTATTCAAAATAGTTTCCGCTGCGATCACCAAGGCCATTGGAATGCTCTGTTGTTTTCTCGGCGTTGTCGTTGTTCTTGCCATGGTCTGGCCAACAGCGATGCCCAAGGCTGTTTCGGCGGTCTTGCAATTACCGTTTCAGGGCCAGAACATCTGTTATACTTCGAAGTTGGTAATTGAATACCTAGGGGTAGGCATTCCGTACGAGGTCATCAATATTCTTGCGTTCATCTGGAGTGGTGGGCCAAGGCATTAGTTCTTCGTACGGTGGTTCTCCAGAAAGGCGTGAATTCCTGATGCAATGTCAGACATATGTCGGACGGACCAGCACCGACACACCATGCATCGCCTCAAGCATAGCTCGTAGCGTCTGGAGTTTGTTCTTCTTATGAAACCTCCGTATCTTCGCTCGTCGCCATTGCCCGAGACGTACTCCCATCAAAGCAACTATCGGAGACACTCCATGATCTAACTTTTCAGATGCTACCGTCCTACTAAGAATGCATAAACAGCCTGACAGGCCGTTCGAGCCCCTAGGCGCTCATGGATAATCCGTCTGGGAGGATAGAGGTATCCTCATAATGATTTTGGAGTTCTCGATTGCTCAACTGACTCAGACAAGAAGCAAAGGCAAGGCCTTGGGATGGGCTATATGTTGAACGCGGTCTCTTTGCTTATGTGGTGAGGGATTAACTAGAAGTCCAAATGGGACTAAGATTTTGCAGTTGAGGAATCAGCGCTTGTTAAGGGTTCGGGAGGAAGATGGAACATTTTAGGACATTGGACTCGGTAGTTTAGATCGTAGAGAAGACAGAGGTTGATGGCAAAACTTAACGAGATCGAGGCATGTAGCAGGAGAAGTCCGTTGTTCGGCTCCAACTAGTGTCATATTCGTACTACAATTTTCCAGGGCTCACAAGAATATTTTCCCAAACTTTCCAATCGCTCCCAAAGCTATGAAGCTCCTAAACCCAAATTTGATGACAACTTGGTGGGCACCTTTCTAGACTTTCTCTTCTTGCTCGGCATAGCTTTGCTTCCTTTCAACTTCCTCTACCCTTCTTTCCAAATCGTGCGTAGCGTAATCCGATTTCTTCATTCCAGGTACAAAGTACGGCGCGTTCTTGAAGAGGTGGTTCATCTCTTCTAGCGGACGCTTAGCCGTTTCTGGCAAAACCGCCCAGAAGAAGATTGCATTTGTCAAATTGCAGATCTGGGAGTAAAAGTGTTAGCTTTCATTTTCAAGTTTCGTGAATGAGAGAACTTGGCTGCTTACGATGAACAAGAAATAGAACCGATAACCGACTTGAGTCATGGCAGGTTTTGTGACCTGCCCGATCATGGTATTGAACGCGAAACTAGTCATGGTTGCTATCGATACACCTTTGGATCTAGTCTTGGTGTCGAATATCTCAGCGGGGATGATCCAAGATAGAGGACCGCATGTAGCGCTGAAGGAGAAGTTGTAGACCCAGGTAATGACGATAAAACCCCATGCAGCGGCATGGTTCGAGGAATTTCCTGGTGGGAATTGGGCCAGGAGGATTGTGGCGATGATGAAAGTTACGCAATTACCCAGATTACCGAAGATTAGAGGCCAGCGGCGTCCGGTATGATCGATGAATAGAATGCACAGGAATTGGGCGATGAGAGCGATGACGGAACTGATAGCTTGATATTTGAGAGTATCATTTCCTTGAATGCCCATCAGTCCGTAAATAGTGACGGAATAATATTGGATAGCCGATACTCCCGTCATTTGGACCGATGCTTGCAGTGCGCAGGCGAGAAACAGTCTTCGGAAAGAGGATCGATCTCTGAATAGTTCACTGTACGACTTGGCTTCATTCTCGTGTTCGAAGGTGATGGCTTCTTGGATCTGCTCGTATTCCGCTCGAACCCAGGGATCACTCTCGTCGCCATGGGCGTGCAGCTTTGCGAGAGTCCGTAAGCCGTCTGCGGGTCTCCCATGATCGATAAGCCATCGGGGGGACTCCGGGAAGAGTAGGATGAGGAGAGCTAGAATAGCGGCTGGAATGATCTGGATTCCGAGACTCACACGCCATTGGGCGCTGTCAGTCTTCGCAAATCCTACATAAGTGCCTGCGAGTCTTTAGTTTCCGCCGTATGGACAACTCTTCGGCTTATCAACTCACCATAGGATATCCAAGCTGCGGCAAGAGCTCCAACACCCAACATGAACTGCTGAAGGGCTGTGATGCGTCCACGAATGCTTGGGTGAGCAAGTTCTGCTTGATATAAGGGCACAATCATGACCAGAGTACCAACACTATTGGCGCATTAGCTATTGCTTATAATCATTCAGATAGCCAAAATGAACGAACCCTAGACCTGCGATTGCTCGTCCCGCGTATAGATAGGAAAGGCTCCGAGCACCAGTTTGCAGGCCTCCTCCAAGACAGAAGATGACGGCACCGGTCAAAATGGTCTTCTTCCGTCCAACGATATCACCCAGCGGTCCCGCGAATGCTGCACCAAAGAAGGCGCCGCCCGTAAATACAGACACAACAGCTCCACTATGCCGAGAGGTTAGCAGCGTGAATGGCGTGCACAGAGATCAAGGGGTACTCACGTTTCATTGTCAGAGGGTTTGAACTTGCTAGTAAAAGACTGTGAGGCAATGGCCTCCGCAACCACACCCAAGTCATAGCCGTAGAGCAGCGATCCGAGTGATGCAAATACACTGACCAAGAACTACTTAAAGTTAGCTTTTTCCCCGGGAAAGTATAAGGTGGCGATGAGTGGATGGACCACATACCTGGTACCACTTTGGAGGGAGAGCCATGGTGAATGCGGTCACCCAGAAAGATTTGTGGAACCTGAGAGCTGCACAGCCAAGGATTTATATAGATGCAAAGATTGCGATGGGATGCATCAGTCTCCCAGGAAATTTCCCCGCTCTACCCATGCTCTCCACGCGGTACTCCAGTGCGGCCCCGGACAAGTGATGATGGCCTGCCGAGTCATCGGATTAAGCTTCGAATGCAGTAAGGTTTGCAAAGTCTTCGGACATGGCTCGACGAACAATTCGAGGCGGAGGAATCGAGAGAGCTTTGGTCATTGTTGTTGCTGGATCGGCATTTTCCCACCAATGACATTCGCTCTCCCACTTTGATTCCCGAGACCACATCCGGCAATGAACCCGCCTCAACTTTCACATGACCGAGGAGAATCTCCCTATCGATCTTTGAAAGATTTTAAAAAAGGATTCGGTTCAAGACATCGATAGAAATATGGCGACGTTCACTAAGATTCCAGAGGACGAGGTCCCATCCATCACTATCTACTCATCTCACAAATTATCCAAGATCAACGACAACATCTATGGAGGGTTCACCGAGTACGTATATATGCACGAGTACTCGAAGTGACATGCATGCTTACGACTCTCAGGCACATGGGCCGTTGTATTTATGGCGGCATCTACGACCCCGGCAACCCGCTTTCGGATGAAAATGGTTATCGAAAAGATGTTATTGAAGCCTTTAAGGAGTTGAATGTACCAGTAGTCAGATATCCAGGGGGTAATTTTGTTGCGACATATCATTGGCTTGATGGTGTTGGCCCGAGAGATAAACGACCGTCTAGGTGAATGAACCACACGTCAATGAACTCTATGCTTCAGTCCGCTCGCTGACTAACCTTCTCGTGACAGGCCTGAACTTGCATGGATAGGCGTTGAAACGAATGAGTTCGGAACGGACGAGTTCCTAAAGTGGTGTGAGATCGTAAACACGCAGCCATACTTCGCCTTGAACTTTGGAACCGGTAACTCGTTATCAACCTCCTCGAGGAACCATCGGCTGACGATGTAGTCAGGAACTCTCGACGAAGGTAAACACAATTCTTGCTCGGGGCCATGCACAATTTCTAAGTTATTCAGCTCTGGGGTGGGTGGAGTATTGTAATTCGTCTAGAAACACATACTACGCAAATTTCCGACGTCAAAATGGTCGCGAGGAACCTTACAATGTCCGTTTTTTTCTCGCGTCGCATTTCGTCAGCTAACATACCTCAGGTCAAGTACTGGGCGCTTGGTAACGAAATGTGGGGGCCATGGCAGGTTGGCCAGATGACGAAAGAAGACTACGCGAAGAAGGCGTATCAGTGGGCAAAGGCATTGAAGCTTCTTGATCCATCAATCGAGCTCATTTTGTGTGGGGAAACAGGGTTCAGCACGTGGGATTCATACGTGCTGAAGGAATGCATCAAGTGGGACCTTCATGGGCTAGGGGGTAGCACGACTGCTTCTTTAATCTCCATGCATAGCATTCATATCTACACCGCTGCATTGGAGCATCTACCGAATGCCACTGGCGAGTACTGTTCCAGAAGGCATTTTGTAAGGAGGTGTACTGATACTAGGAAACAGCACCAAGAGCAGCCGAAAGAGCCATTGAGATAGCCGCGGGGCTGATCGACCTCGCAAGAATCGAGAATCTTGTTCCCCCAACCGTTCCTCGACAGACCATATGTTTCGATGAATGGAATGTATGGGATCCCGTTCGTGCACCTGGTGAGCTAGGAGCCGAAGAGCGGTGCGTACTCCAAATCGCGACGTCATCACACTCCCGCTAATAGGTGAATAGATATACTCTTTCAGATGCCTTGGCAGTCAGCGTCTGGTTAAACGTCTTCATCCGCCAATCCAAATATGTCGGAATGGCCAACATAGCGCAATCGGTGAACGTGATTTCTCCACTGATGACCACCAAATCTGGCTTGATGAAACAAACAACATGGTGGCCTCTCCTACTATTCAGCAAGTACATGCGCGGTCACACCATCGCGCTCAACGTGCGCTGTGCGGAATATGAAGGACCAACGATGCCGGTTTGGATTCGAGGGACGATCGAAACGCCTCGGCTGGATGCCAGTGCGACGATTAGTGATGATGGATGGGTTACCTTGGCTGTGGTGAATGTTCACGAAACGAGGGACTTCAAAACGCGGTTAGGAGGAATCGTGACGGAGAAGGTTCGGGTTTTCACGGTTACGGGGAAGGATGTCACTGTAGTGAATGATGAAATCGAGCAGAGAGTGGGCATAGAGGAAACAGAATGGGATGGGAAAGGAGCGTACACGTTTCCTAAACACTCGTTAACGCTTCTGAGATGGCAGGTTCGAGAGTAGTACCTATGATTCACTGAGTCCTCCGTTTTCCAAATGTCTCATAAATCTTGTACATAGAAGACAGATCATGACAGATACGGGGGCGGGACTAGATAGTTGCAATGTAGTCTTTGCAGAATGCGCCGATGTTGATCCAAAACCTCCCCGCAAATTTTTGCGAGCCTAATTACTTAAATCACTGGGATGCATGTCATGCCCGCAGAGGTGAAGCATAGAGTCGATTGGCTTCTCAACTTTCCTAGAAGACGAGGTGGATTGTGATAGGTATTGAGTTTCCATCGTGTCTTTTTCTTATTATGCCTTGACCTCCGTGGTCAGTCCTTCAACATCCGCCTTTCCCCTATAAATATTCTCTAGGTCAGGTACATCGCTATGCTTAGCTCCCTCAAGCACGGCATCAATCTCCTCAAGGGATCGTCCCTTCGTCTGCGTAGAGTTATGTGTTCAGCTAGAGTAAAACATTTGGGTGAATAATGGTTACTTACTTCAACCCAGAACCAGATGATAGCAAAAATCATGAGTACATCCCATGATCCATTAATCATATATGTTTTCCACCCGATATTGGCGAGAGAAATGGGCATGGTAAAAACGATGAGTAAAGCGATGGCGTTGTTTGAGAATTGAGCTGCGGCCATGCCGTTGGATCGAATTGGATAATTTAATACCTCCGGTGGGTAAAGATAAAGCAACGGAGTCCAGCCGAAACTGTAGGCGCCTTGGAAAAGGAACACGGCTGCTACAGTTCCATAAACGCCGGAGGTATTGGACGAGGTGCCGTAACCTAGGAATCAAGTGAGCCATTAACTTTAAGATTGGTAAAATAGAATACGTACGTTTCGTCAATCCTCCTATCATGAAAATGAAGATAGTGGAGGCGATCGTGCAAGCGACTGCGGTAGGCTTGCGACCCCATTTGTCGACCGAGAGCGTGCCAGATATTGCGACTACCAAGCACCATGCGTTGAGGATGACGTTCTAATGCGGCGAATTAGCTCATACGTGTGGGTACTAAGCTTTTCGTGAGGCCTTACGATTTCAAGTTGGGTTGTGGTGTCTGTAATCCCAGCATCATCCAGCATAGTCCCAAGATAATAGCTTGCGATCACGTTACCTACACGCGCGTTAGGTAGATGTAAAGCGATCATATCATAAGGAGACCATCTTACCTACGATGACACTGAAGACTGCGGGCGAACATGCGAGCAAGACTCTCTTGCGCGCAAGAGGAGTCTTGAACATCTGCATCCACGACAAGGTCTCGCCGACGTTCTTTTCGTACTCGAGAGTATCAGTGATTTCTTTGTATGCGGCAAGAACGATTGGACTTGTAACGTCGCCGTTTGCGTATGTTGCTGCTACAATCTGAAGGGCACTATCACGATGACCCTTATGCACCATCCATCTTGGAGATTCCGGGACGAACGGTAAGATGATGATACAGATGATGCTGAAGATACCTTGAATGATCGATGGGATTCGCCAGGCCCACGTAGAATCCATTTTTGCTGTTCCATACGTCACTCCGGCAGCAATGAGACCGCCTATTCTCACAGTGAGCTAGAAAAACATCATCCACAAAGGTTCATACTTACCAACGTAGTAGCAGTCATTGAAGATACCCAACCCCCAGCCTCTCCAATGAAGCGGAAGGGTTTCAGCGAGATAGACGGGACCGGAAACTCCAGACGCACAAGTACCGTATCCAATGAAGATTCTGGCTATTACGAACATGGCAATATTCTGGGCAGCGGACTGGAGAATGACCCCGATAATAGTAATGACGGCAGCCCAAAACAGCGCAACGCGACGACCGAGGAGATCAGTCAACTTGCCCCATGTGAGCGGAGCAAGGCAGCCTCCAATAAAGACTGAGGCTGTCTGCAAGCCTTCCGTAGCCGCATTCAGATGGAAATAATCGGTATACGATGGCAGGATGTTCAAGCCATTCCTACGATGATCAGAAGTGCTTCATGGCGTGATTATCGTAAACCTACAGCATGGATCCATCATATCCAAAAGTCTACATGCTATTAGCTTATCGCGCAATATCTTGGATGGAAGCATCCTACAGAGGAGGTGATGATAGAAGTGCCAACCAACAAGATGGATATGGCGGCCGATGACCGCGGCACGAAGCAAGGAAGCCAAGTTCCGGACAGGGTCACTTGTCGTGACATGACGATCTAGGTGTTGAAGGAGGTGCTATCCTACTGGCGAAGGCGGTCCTGGTGGCCAAAGAGAATGATGCAGGCGATGCATGCTGGAGATATGGGAAACAAAAGACCCATGCGCATGGTGGACGGCTCAATGCGGCGGGGTTGAAATGGCATTCCTTATCAGCGACAAGCTTTGATTAACGGCTACCTATCGGGGAATAGCTCCGTTGTTAAGCATTTGGCTGGCTGGGTGGCTTCGGCAAAATTACAACACCAACATGTTTGAATGCCTTAGGATACCTGAACATCGTGTTGCACGGCTACCATGTCGAATTTGTGAACTGCACGGAGTATATTAAGCAGTATGCCAAGTCTTCGTTTGGCACTAAGAGCGATACGCGAACTGTTTTGTCATTGTGCAAAACCCGACCGTTCCTCACACTTCCTCTGCGTCACCGAACTCCAACATCATCTGTGCAGTGAATGTTGCTATTGATATTTCCTTCGTTACTTCAATGGCACGATTCTTTGCTGGATTCCTCACATTACAAAGCTAACCATTGATCTCGCCGGAATTGAAGCTTTGATCTTCCAAACTTCCTCATCTCTCATGATGCTAATCGGCTCCATGTTTGTCAGATTGTTCAAGTTGTTCGTGAGCCATGGCGTTGCCAACATGTCATCTCCGCCCAACTTGCCGACAATACTCAGATCGACCGAGTAGTCATCATGTCCGTTATTGATCACCTGCACTGCGACAGTTCCATTGGCATTCTCAAATGCACTGGTGTGCAACACCCCGACACTACTTCTTGTCCCAATGCGAGTAGCGCCTGGTTTCACGAAGCGTGAAAACTGGCCAAACGCCCAAAGACGAGACGAGACTTCTACTCTCGTGCCATTCAACCTGATTAACGCCGAATTAGTCCTGGTAGTTTCGGCTCCAATCCAGTATAAGAAGGCTGAGCAGTTTGATAACGTGAGCGCTTGTTGGATCTTGTTGGCCCAGGAAATGCCTTCTCCTACTTTCCCAAGGAAATCCCATCTGTCAGTCCATTGACCCGTGAGGTCGGCCCATTCAGTTTGCCAGACACGGTGGGGAGTGTCGAAAGGGAGCTTGGGGTCGGTCTGGTATCCATGTGAAGAGACAACGGACAGGGTGTCTTCTGCGCCAGGAACGGTTTGAAGTTCGGAAAGTATGTCGCCTTGCTGGAGCCAACCCGTGGCCTCACAGCAAACCAGCTTAACTCCACCGAATCCGGATGACTGAAGGGTTGGATAAAGAACATTGAGGAAATCCCCCGCTTGAACTCCCGAAGACTGCATTGCTGCATACGTTTGGTTTAGATCCGGCTCATTGAGGAATCCCAGGTGAGTGATGTTAACACCAGCCTCTTGATAGAATCGTAAGTACTGAACGAGATAATTTGCGAAGGCTTGACGCCAGTCACCAGTAGCACACGATGTACCCGGCACACCGCAGATGTTACCCCCGTTCGAGTCATTACCGTTCGTCTTCATGAATCCAGGAGCAGACCACGCATCTGCATAGATAGTATGCACGCCATAGCCCATTGCCTGCTGCGTTAACCAAAGCTGACTTTCGTCGCTGCCGTCCCACACGTAGTTTGGAGGAGATGAGGGAGAGCCTGGAGATACGGGCTCGATCGACACCATAAAGTCCTTTTCGCTGTCCACGGAACTTCCAATGCCATTGCGCAAGATGCTTACTCCGGCACCCACGGTATCGCTAAAGAGGAAATCTAGGACCCGGCTTTGTTGATCGGGTGGAAGACCATACTTGCCATGAATTTGGGCTGATCTTTGAAAGGCTTCCGAAAACCCAAATCCATCGATTACCTGAAACCGGTCGCGAGTATCTACCGATATGGTCGCACTCTTGGATGCGTTCCCGGCGAGCGGTGCGGTGAGCGATGTTGCCACCAGAAAGGATATGAGTCCGGCGAGTGAAGCCATTCGAGGTTGGGACTGGCTCGAAACCGCGGAAGCCAAGCGTGGTGCCCATAATCCGAAATTGGTCTGGCCTATTTAAACAAAGAGACTTGAGTAACTGCAGAGTGTCCCACATCCAAGTCGAATATCATCATCAGCAATCTTTTCGATTGCCGGACATTTAGGCTAAATGTTTGACACGCGGGAAAGATATTGATAACAATCGTTCTTGTGACGAGCAGTCTTTCAGTTAGACCAACGTCTAATGTTCGAGTTTCCTAAGAGGACCTTACTAAGAATGCTAGTTACAGTCCTTCGGAAGAATAGTAACCGACCTCGGGATGTACTTTGTCACGTGTCAACCATGTTAAAGCCCCGGAATTCAACGATCAGCATCACTCGAGAGTACTAAAGAAATGGAGCTTTTCTTCTCCGGTAATGAAGGATGTAGGCATGCTTTCAGCGAGGAGGGTTCAAACAAAAAACAATGGACGGTGATATACGGTATCTATTCTTGCCCCCACTAGTTCGAACATGAGATGCTAACGGGCGAGGATTCTTTACAAGATAACAAATAACATCTCCAGCCTTATATCCTCCTCTTCACCTTCACGACTATATCGGTCTGCTTGTTGAACCAGCGATTGGTCGTTGTCCAGGGCCGATCGTGTGCCATCTCCAACTCGAAATGGCGGAGGACTTCAGGCACAAGTTTGTAGATTTCAGTAAGCGATATCTGCAGAAAAAGAATCAGCGTGACATCCCTGAGAGTACGAAAGCCTTCAATATAGGCCAAGGGAGAAGAAGCCTACGTTTTTTCCGATACATGTTCTGGTACCAGCTCCGAAAAGCAGCAATGATTTCTCCATGAGTTTGAACTGCTCCTCGTTGACAAGCCATCTTTCTGGCTTGTAATCACTCGAATCGGTACCAAAGACCTCCTTGTCAAGCTGCACAACAGCAGGGTTGACGCCAATACGATAATTCTTTGGAATGAACTTGCCGGAGATCTCGAGACCACCTGCTGGTGCGTGCCGTGGAATCGTTAATCCTACGCTTGGGTGCAGTCTCATTGCTTCTTTGATGCAAGCACAGAGGTAAGGAAGCTTTATAGCTTCTGCATATTTGATCGGAGAACTTAGAGATCCAGCGACATTCGCGGCATCGAGTTCAGCTTGCACACGGCGCTTCGCATCAGGATGTTTCATGATATAGTAAAAGCACGCCCTCAAAGCGACAGCGGTCGTATCAGATCCAGCAAATCTGCATTACGATGTCAGAACTATGGGGTCTCAACGAACGAGGTAAGTAGCAAAATATGGCGGCACCAAAGACGTACATGGCGATCCAGGATTCAAGTGTGACTTCGTTAGAAGTGAAATTCACCTTCTTCCCCTTCTCTCGCTCGATTTCGAACAGCTGGTGCAGAAGATCGTGACGTGGAGCGGTGCCGGCTTCCATATCCTTTTGTCGTTGCGTTACAGCCTGGACAGCTGCTTTCCGGATACCGTCCACTGCCTTAACTGCCTTCAGTGCTGCTGGGACCACGATGGCAGAACCCATGATGAGCGGTCGCATATAAGTTGGGGCGACGGCGGCAATGCATAATACTGGCATCAGGGCATCGAGAGATGCGATAAACGCACCGTGGTCGTGGCTCTTTTCCATGAAACCGAACATGCGGCCGAAGAAGATTTCGCCGATGACATCGAAAGAGTACCTGTATGGAGTGAGTACAAGCTTGTAGCGGTTTGAGCAATAGCACTATACATCTGAACCCATTTCCCGAGATCGATCGCTTTCTGGGTGTCTGCATGCTCTCCCAAACGCTGAATAAACAGGCTCGTGCACTGATTAACAAACTCCTCACTCTTCAGTACATTCGAAAGCGTATACACCGGGTTGACGATCCTCCTATAATTCGAGTGGACCTTCTCATCCAGACAAGTGAAAGTATCTGGCTGCTTGCTGATTGCGGTGCCACCCCATACGGGATAGAAGTCGGTCTTCCGGAGAGGTGCTTGGTTACGATAGAGCTTGGGGATTGCTGAGGGGTCTGCACAAGCAACCTCATTGGGAGCGATCCTGATCAATGGGCCGTGACGAGAGTGCAGTTCACGTTGAACCTGATCCATGTCCCCTACATACACCCGCCACATGTACCATGTTCGGCTTATGGATGCCCAAAAAGGTCCGGGGACTGAACTGAGAGGATGCAGTGTGCGCGAATAGAGAATCCAGAGACCCCAGTAGAGAGCAGTTGCGATTGGGACAACGACAAAGAGCCATGTTCGCAAGGAGAGGTCCGGGAGAACTGAAAAGAGCCCCATGGTGAACGACGAATATTGAAAAAGAAGGAGAGGAGAAAACTACGGATCTTGGACAGTAAGTAGCTTTCCGTGTTATGCCCAGAACTTTTGCTACTGCGGAGCATGAATCGTTAGTTCAGCTCCGGCATGCTCCTGCTCTACACCACCTTTTTGTCTCGGACCGAACACCGAGGATGGCGCTGTAGATCGAAATATGGAGGACTTAAAGCAGCTCATGTTTTTTATTATATTTTATCCCTATATCTATATTTATAGTATAAATATTTATATACTTTAACTTTTAAAGCTAATTTTTTATATAAACTACCTTAATTATTAAAATAGCCTTATACTATTATCCCCCTAGTATAAGAGATCAACAAACATGGGGACGGGTCGGCGTTCGGTCGGAGGTAAAAAGGTGGTGTACAGGAATCTGGGGTGCGCCTCCTCGGCTCGGGTCCAGGGTCCAGAAGGGATATGCGAGGATAAACGAAACGACGAACAGAGAGATACGTAATTGACACCGCAACTACCTCTACTGATTATCATTTCCGAAATATGTATCGGCAGTTCTGTCCACACTTCACAGTCAACATGAAAAGCAAAATAGCGGGATAAGGACGCATTCACGCCATGTCATGTTTTTACCCCAGTCTGCATTACCCCAGTCTGCATTACCCCAGTCTGCATTACTCCAGTCTGCATTACTCCAGTCTGCATTACTCCAGTCTGCATATGGCCTTGCTCCCGTCCTCTCTTTATGATTCTGGGCCGTGGGTTCCTGCATTCTTGGTTTTTTGAAACAGATCTAGTCCTTCCTACCACTGCACGGGGAAATGATTGACAGCAAATTTAAAGAAGCCTAGCAGTTTATGTTCAAGAAGACAGGTGCATGCATCCTCCTTTCCCAATGCTCGGGACTGCTTGGCAGAAGTGCTATCACGAAACGGATACTGCACCACCTCTTTGCATCCGATCGGATGTGTACCGCAGTCTCGCAGGATAGGGCACCAATCATTTTCGGAAGCGAGCACCCATCATGATCGCTACTCCGCCAAATTCTCTCGAAAATTCAATGGCTGTGCTTGGCAGTGAAGCAAGCATTGCATCGACCCCTCTGGCCGTTACCAGGATCGAATCTGTAAACGGAAGGCCCATTATTTTTGTGTGGACCCAACAGGTTGGATGAGTTCATGGCAGGCATTCAATAATTCATGGCAGGCATTCAATAACTTGAAGACTTCCATTCGCTGCAGGAAATAGAATGGCTTCCTGGAGACCCACCATGTATACGAAAGCATCCTTTGACCTACTGAAGGTGGCCCCCGCCGGACGCTCACCGTTCAGGTCATGGTGGCAAGGCACTTCTTAGCCGCCATTCTAACCGAAGCACACTCCACAGGTTGAGCACAGGTAGAGCAAAGGATATGATTTGCCCTCAAAGTCCCGTTCCCAAGTTAGGAGACGAATTCTTGCATAGCTTCAGCTACATGCACTTACCAGAAGCAGTCATGGCCGTTGGGGTGAGTGCAGAAACGAGAAACGAGAATTGGGGATCGCTTCGAACCAATTTAACACTGCACACGAAGTCCGGCAGCCTTCACGTCGGACCGCTTTGGGATCTCAGCCAACAGGAGACCAGTCCGCCCAACCGTTGCGTTGGGCAGCTAGCGGTATGGCCCGAGCGGACCGCGGTTGCTCAGACCTTTGGGTATGTAGGCCAAGCCGCTAACATACAAGGGGATAGAATGCGTACCTGAGCAGGTTGATCAATACCGTTTCAGTTGTGCTGAGACGTGCAGTTGTTCTTTTTCGAAGGCCCTTCATGGATACTGTGGGTCCCTTTTGGTATCTGCGGTAATCAGGGTTGACCGTTGGATGCTAAAGGGTTTTGTCGCCAGGAAGGAGGGACGTGATGAGCATCCAGAGTGCTCAGGATCGCAGGGGATGAATTTCTACTTTCTCCATTATTTATCAAGCCTGATTTGTTCCTGTTGAAAAGTCCCTCTCGGCAACTTTCCAAGCCACCTTCGTTTGCTTTGCATCCAGTAGTTGAAACTGTTCCTCTCTTTACTTACACCATGCGACTTATTCAGCATTTTGGTTCTTCTTTGGTTCTTCTGTTATGCTTCATAGGCTCTGTTCTGGCTCAGTCGCAGATGCCCACATGTGCGGTAAGTAGTGCATACCCTTTCTTTACGTCCTTGTCTTGACTGACTTTCTTTAGGCTACTTGTCTTGAATCTAGCTTAAAAGCGCAAACAACATGTAGTCCGACAAACACGACATGCATTTGCACCGATGTTCCTTTAATGGGTACGATTCAAGGTTGCGTTCTCACTTCATGCACCATCAAGGAAGCATTGGGTGAGCATTCCTTGACATCAAGTTTGGGACAATGTACTCACCACTAGCAGCGGCGCAGAACCTAACGCAAACGATGTGCGGAGCTCCAGTGCGTGATATCACCAGCATCACGCCCATCGTGTCTGGAGTCTCCGGTGGCCTCGCGATCGTTGCCGTTGTCATACGATGCATTAGCACCGGCGGTATTTTTGCTTGGGACGACATATTTGCGGTGGTGGCATTAGTCGTTGCATTGCCGATGGGGATATTGGAGTTTTTCATGTCTGCAGATGGATTTGGGAAAGATATCTGGACGATCCCACCTGATCAAATCTACACGATTGTCAAGGTACCACTCTTTTCATGCAAAAACATGGATCTCACAGCGAACTGACTGTCTCTAGTTGACATGGCTCACAGAAGTCTTCTACTTCATGACTGTCGGCTTGACCAAAATGTCCTTTCTCTGCTTCTACCTCCGTATTTTCCCTCGCCGGGAGCTAAAGCTTGTCATTTACTCACTACTCGTATTTTCCGTCTGCTACATTATCGCATTTGCATTCACGACGCTCTTTAACTGCACGCCCGTGTCGTACATATGGACGTCCTGGGACGGCGAACACCAAGGGAAATGCATCAACTTCCATATCTTCGCCTGGGTCCATGCGGGACTCAACATCGCATTCGACATCGTCGTCATCCTAGTTCCAATCCCCGAGCTCATGAAATTATCCATGGGCATCAAAAAGAAAGTATACATCATGATGATGTTCAGTATCGGCGCCTTGTAAGCAAAGCCGATTCTCCACCCCCCCCTATTTTGAAGAGGTGCTTACCTTTGTCACAACCGCAGTACCACAATCGTCAGTATAATTCGCCTGAAATCCCTTGTCCAATTCTCCACCTCCACAAACCCAACCTACGACAACGTCCCCACAGCCTACTGGTCCGTCCTCGAAGCCTTTGTCGGCATCTTCTGCGTCTGCATGCCCGCCCTCCGCCGCTTCCTCGCCTCCATCTTCCCCCGCTGCTTCGGCAGCACGCAATCCAACTCCGACAAATACCAATACAACGATACCCCCAACGCGAAAATCGGCTCCGGGCGCCCTAAGAACGGAAGCGCGGGTTTGAGTTTTGGTGGGGTGGGGATTACGAAGACGGTGGATACGAGGGTGGAAAGTGAGAATGGGGAGGACGATGAGGTGCAGCTTGTGGAACTGGGGAGGGCGGGCAAGGGGTGGGCGAGTAAGGCGGAGAGTACGGGGTCTGGCGAGAGCTTTGGGAAGAGGGATGAGGTGGTGAAGACGGTGGAGCAGGGGAGCTTTTTCACGCCGTGAATGTTTTGAGTTGAGGGTCTTGTCGCCGTTCGAAGACGGGCTACTGCTGTGACCGGGCTTGGGCCTTGTATATATGTGTGTCATGGTGGGAGCTTCATCGTTTGATGTAGACCGGAGTTCTGAGATCAGAAAAGTTGGGATAGATTTTAACATGCTTAAGCTCTCAAGAGAAAATGGCGGTATCCTTCTGTACACAACGAACGCACCATATTTGATGGTGTTTGATAGATTATATCATAATTTATCAGAACATGATGTGAATTGTATTGCAATAATAGGCTTATGCTATCAATTCTGAATAAAGAGTCGTTATATAGGCAAGAAAAATGATATAAAGAAAGAAGAGTCGACACACGGATCTATGCTTCTAGCAGCTATCATCATTATCCTGCCCGCGAAAGAGCTGAACAGCACAGCACTAAGCCCGCCTCAGCAACACAGTGTTAATAGAACGGTCTACAAGTCTCATCCCAAAATGTCCATCAATAAAAAAAACAAGAGGTTTCATCAAACCTCTCGCATTCCACAGGACCCCTACGGGTTTTGCTTCACGATGAATCAAGGTTGTTTTGGTACTATCAATCATAGTGGTTTATCTACATAATTTAATACTAATTCTTTCGGTTTTTCCACTAAGATTTATATAGATTTTACTATATTTTATCGTAAATAAGGGGATCTGGTCGGATCTTAAATTTAGTAGTTCAGTCT
>AJFK01000363.1:0-17768 GCA_000467715.1 Hysterium pulicare CBS 123377 | reverse complement strand
TTAATTAATAATTCCTTTAATTAATAATTTCTTTAATTAATAATTAAACTTACACTTTATAATGCTTTTTATTTGTAATTTAAGTAAAATGCTATCTTTATTTATAAGGGTGTTGACATTCCCTTAGAGCCTAGCTCGCGCTATAGGTACTGGAGGCGACTATATTTACCTGCTATATTCTAGATTGTCTGTTCTCCAGCATTACCTCAACCACTCCTTATCTAGGTGACAAACGGGCTTACTAAATCCAGGAGTTATCATTACAGAAGTTCCTCAAAATTCTATGGGTTGAAGCGGTTCTGCAGACGTTATTAGTGTGGAAGGGAAGCAATTGAAATTTGAGCTGCAGCGCAGGGTGGTCTGAGGGCATCATTGCCTCGAGCCACATTCTCTCCAGGTAGATTTGGTCGATGATTCCGCGAAGACAGCAACAATATACATGATAGTCGTTTCGGAGTAGAATCAGGTGTGGTGAGAGGGCAGTTGGCTGGGATGGTTATATATCTTTTGGGAGAGCAAGGGAAGGCATTGGAGGAAGGGGAACACCAGAGTCTTTTGGACACAGCAAGGAAGTTGATGACAAATCTAAAAAAGTGCTTAACTCTATAGTATGATAGTGCAGATGAGTCGGAAGCGGTGGAGAAACTCCACTCATGACCAAAACCGTTTGCGAAGTAACGGCACACTGACGCTCGAATAAGCAGGACATCTCATCCATCAGCCCACTTCCCGCACAAATGATACATCTTCTCTCAACTAGCCGAAGCATGAGATCCCCCTACGGTGTTATTTCGAAATCCAGCTCACCGCGTAATGCTGGTTAAACCTGTATTGGCGCGTCAGCTACGTCATCCAACTCCGCAAGGGAAATTTTGAACTGGATCGTTGAACACCACAGTACAGTCCCATCGTCGCTAGTATATCGACGTACAAGTCTTGACTTGGACATTTGACTCTTCGTTAATGTGCACTAGCATCCGATTGCCGATTTGCGCGGAACACGCGGGGCTGGAGAATAAGTAATCTGTAATTCTTTCATGGCTCTCTACAAATTCCGCACGCAAAACTTTCAATAGATGTTAAGGAATCACTTCAACAACACACACTTCAGACTTTATCAGTGGAGTGCCAGGGCCCACAGGAGAAGGTGGCCGAACTCCTCGCAAGGCACTCCACCGGGCTCATCGTTCTTCACCTCCATTGATGCCGCACGCTTCTCCATGGGCTAGTGATGATTCCTTGACTCGGCTCGCAGGCTTCGGTTGATGGGACTGGAATCCAATCCTCTCGAACGACCGATTTGAAACCCGACGCTGTTATTGGGATTATCCTCCAACACCATTCGAGGTGTTCTTGAACATGCATTGGGCCCTTTGCGACAGGCAGAGGAAGAGGGTGGTGGATAGTGAACCACAATTATGCGTGCACGATCTATATTTATCCTCATGCGAGCTATGGAATCTACCAGCAAACTCGCACAGCTCTGCAAAGACTTTGCGGTACCACCCTTTGCTAGAATGTTTCAAGCGTTCTCTCCGAAGACTACTCAGCGAGTCAGCGAACTGTACCCACTCCACCAACGTCCTCATTGGACCTTCTTAAGCCACATTACGTTCAACAATTGTAAGAACCTTTCCCCACTTAAAGTAAGTACTAGTTAACATTATAAATTAAGCTATATTTCAACTGCAGCATTAACGGCAAGTGCCAAGATAAAGTTAGTACAGTGGATCTAATTCTGTACCAGATTTCTAAGAGTTAATCAACCTTTCTAAATCGAAAATTGAGTCCTGCGCTCATCAGGAATGCTGATGGGATGAATCGAGTCGGCGGCCTTGAACCTGTCCCACCCTGGCTTTATCGCGCGAATTGTTACCTGACTGTTGAGCGGCTCAGTATTGGAATTCTGCGTCTTGTGGCCCATCATTATTATTTCTAGAGCGGCAAGCAAGTTACAACCCCCGTCTAGTGCTTCTATGCTACAGCCCTTCAAGAATTCTCATCGTCACCAAAGACTAATGTAGATCTTGTGGCGCCGCCATAATATTCATATCATGGAACTTGCTTCTAAACTTTTGCACCTCAAAGCTTAAAGGTTCAAGTACTACAAACAGCCTAAGCAAAGTACCGCACTCTCAGAGGAACTAAAGTCGGGATTTGATACAGCGAGTAGAGCTCCTTTCGTCGCCTAGAATGAAGTCTGTGAAGTATCGAGAAGGCGCAGTTGACCAGCTACGCTAGTATCATCGAGAGTACCTTGAATGAACCATGCTAGTCTCACGAAGAGTAGCACCAACCCCCTTCCCGGACTGGTCCACGAGGGGAAGTTCGTATCACTCAAATAGTGTGTCCTGCTTGTTCCCAATTGCTCTTGCACCATGGCAACTCGCTGTTGGCTTAAAAAGAATTCAGCTAGAGCAATGCCATACACTACCATCCTATGGCTTCTCGTGGAAAAGGCAATTGAACTGTGGAGGGATCAGCACACGGACTAACATAATTCCATAAACTAATTCTAGCAGAACGGGAAGCTTGTGGTGAAAAGAGGTCCTCTAGAATGATACTCAAGCAGATTTAGAATCTGACTCTCAGAAAGGGGCAATATTAATCACCCCGCTTCCAGAAGTCCTGACATCCTACCTCCACCGTTCATCAAAACTACAAGCGCTGAAGCGTATAGCCCACAAAGAAAGCAAGAGCGCTAACGACGCCAGCAGGCGGGGTTTAAGCCGCGAAAAAGTCCGGTTACTCTAGACCCATACCTCAATATAAGTCAGTCCCAGTACGATACCGAATCCAAACTAGTTTGGGAAAGATCCATGCACATTGACCAAGCAGATCAGTTTATCTTAGCTCGGAACTCAAGTTACTCAACTTAGGCAAATTCGAGAAGAGATCCTGGAACTGAATGTTAAAACCAGAGCAGTGCAGGAAGAGGCTTAGAGCAAACATGATTCTTCATCTCAGCAGAGCTACAAAGAGACTCACGACTGAATTCATCATCTTCCCGCCCAAGCACACCACGAAAATGGAAAATGGACCGCGCATTCGGAGGATTTTCGAAACCAGGTATGGATTCATACTCCTTAATTTGAATCGTCTTCCTTTGATGTTAGAATATGCGCAGGCGTATAATGCGAAATTTATAGCGCACAGTAGAAAATTCGTAGGCGCACTAGGTAACCAGCGCACAGGCGAAGCTATCTAGTTTATACCTTGTGATAGATTACCTCTCTAGCGCACAATCTACGCGTAGATAGGTTGGTCCTTCCAGAGTTCCGGTTCGTCTTCCATGCATATGTTAGCTATTGCTACCTTTCTTAGAGGGAAACAGGAGAAGTTGAAGGGAAAGTCGAATAGAATTTCCAATCTCCCTGTGGAATGGGTTATCGCATGGCTTTTATGGGTCGTCTTTGCATCTTTCGCGAGGTCAATCGTTCGTAGTTTTTCCGGGCAGTATGATAGAGAGGTAGTCTAGGTAATTTTGGAACTCAAAGATACTAAAATACCTCTTCTATACAGAGAAGCTGCGCGAAAAGCTAGCACACGGCCCCGCAAGATAGATCAGTCCACCCATCGGCCATCCAGTGCTAGTAGCGGAGGCGGTCGTGTCCCATGCTTGTGCACAGAACGCCTCGTAGCTAGCCTGCTTGGCGTTTGTCGCGAAGAGCTCTGTCACGCCAAGCAGTGCAATGTTGTAGGTACGCAGGCAGTGTTGGGAGGGAACGCTGGAGGGTTCACCCGCGTCGGAGATGAAGTGTTCGGTCTCGGCGGCGGCGGTCTAGAAGTAGAGCTTCTAGGTCGCGAGCGAGGCGTTCCAGGAAGAGAAGGGCGAGCGGAAAGGGAGGACCTCATGGCCTTGGGCGCGTAGCCCCCTAGTATTTTCGTGCAGGGTGCGCGTTATGTATGGTTTGGGGGTTGACGGCTTCGTCAGGGAGGAAGCCGAGGATTAGCTTTTGTGCGGGTCTGGGGATGTCGAGCTAGGGAACGTTGATATAGTATAGCTAATCTCCTAGGACATTCGTCATGGGCTATAAGAAAACAAGATGGAAAGGGAATTAAGAGACTTGCGCCCAATGTTGTGGCTTTGTTCGCCATATAGTACGTGTCTTTAATGCCGATGGGAGGTCCATCAAGGGGCCTGATAGATTTCCCAGTCTCAATTAGGATAATGTTACCTCTCTAGATAGAGTTGAGTGCTATATACCTAAAGGTAGTTTTCCAAGCAAGTTCCCAAGCTGGGATCAGAACGTCTCACGGCCTCAATCTCCCCCATTTGATGGGACCTTTCCGTTTCATGAGAATAGAAAGATGTTTGAGATAGCGGCTCCCCACAAAAAGAAAACAAACTCACCAGCAAGAACACTATCCAGCTCCTCCGCCCTCTCAAGCGCCTCTTGAAGAAAATCTACCGCAAGACATTTGACAGGCCAAAGCGCAATCGCCGCACGCGCATAGATTGCCTCGGTGACAGCGGCAAGCCAACACGGAGGCAGTGCGGAGTTTGCAGACAAGCCCACACACCGCGAAGAGGGATGTGATCTCTGGTTGTTGGGCGGTTAGGATGGCGCGGCTCTCTGGGACGCCGAGGACATGTGGGCTGGGGACGCCTGCGAGGACGATGGATTTCGATGGGATAGCGGTTTGAATTGCGGATTAGGGTTTTGTAGCGATAGAGTGCCAGGATGGAGGAGGGGCGGGGGCGAAAAGCTTGATGGGTGATGTGAGCTCAGTGGCAGAGGTGGTGGTGAGAAGGGAGGCTTGCTGGCTATGGATGGAGTAGAGCGAATCCTCGTGAAGGATGGGGTTTGATGGAGAGCTTGAGCCGTTACTACCTATGCCAGCTTGGTATATGGCATTGTCTTATTCATGTATATCATGTCTTCGAGGGCACGTTTGATGGTTGGTGAGAAGGGGATGGTGTACGTGTGAAGTTCTTCGAGGGGTCAAGCCAAGGCTCATGGCTTATCACTTATCAGCACCCCTAGCTCGCCGCCTTGGCACGGAACCCCGAAGCCTGTTGCTGCATCCATCACACGAAGCCAACAACAACTCAACACAATACGCGCAGACAAGAAACGCCCACAATCGAGATGCCTCCGCTTTCCCATGACGGGCCGGCCGTCCTCACAATCGACCCTTATGGACTGTTTGATTCTCGGCCCACCTTTTCTCACGTGTCAACTTCAACCGGCCCATCTCGAATCATCACCACCTCTGGTCAAGTGGGCGCGGATGCAAACGGCGAGGTACCTTCATCTCTTCATGCCCAATATGAGCTGGCTTTCGCCAACCTCGGTCGGTGTCTGGAAGCTGCTGGTGCCAAAGTCACCGACATCCTAAAACTTACCTACTATGTCGTCGATTATGATGCGAAGAACCGACTTCATTTCGCTCCTCTATTGAAATTTCTGGGGGCGCATCGCCCAGCCACGACGCTGGTGCCTGTTCCGGCTCTAGCGAAGCCGGAGTATCTCTTTGAAGTCGAGGCTGTGGCCGCAGTGCCGGAGAAGCCTGTGCAGACTTGCGACGTGGTCGTTGTGGGCGCCGGTCTTAGTGGTCTCCAAGCGGCGCTCGATGTCCAGAAAGCAGGCCTCTCCTGCGTGGTCTTGGAAGCGCGGGACCGAGTAGGAGGCAAGACATTCTCGCTTGATCCTCGGGGAAAAGGCGGAGCCCTAGATGTAGGAGCAGCATGGATCAATGACAGCAACCAGTCGAGGATATATGCCATGGCGAGATCTTTTGGACTGGAAATGGTAGTGCAGAACACAGTAGGAGAAATTGTTCAAGAAGATCTTGATGGATCGCTATCCACATTCCACTACGGCTCTGTGCCAAAGAAGCTTGCCGAAGAAGGGGGTGTTGAGGACATGGTACGAATACGTGATCTCATCGAGAGCCTGTCTCAAAAGATAGACATCTCTAACACAGCGAATTCGATGAAACACCTTGATCACTTGACCCTCGAAAAGCTCGTCCAAGCAGAAGGGGGAGGTAAGTCAGCTCTGGCCTCGATAACAGTGGCCGCAAGGGCAATGCTGGGTCTTGAGCCCTCGCAGATCGGAGCGCTCTTCTTTCTCAACTACTGCAAGAGTGGTGGAGGCCTAATGCAGATAAGATCGGACAAGAAAGGTGGCGGGCAGTACCTGCGAATAGTGAAAGGAACGCAAGAAATCTCGAAATGCATGGCAAAATCGTTGACACCCGGCTCGTTGATGCTCAACTCTCCAGTCTGGTCTATTCAACAGTCGCCGCAAGACATCCTGGTCTCGGCGGGAGCGGGTCAGTATCGCTGTCACAAAGTCATCGTTTCCATACCCACGCCTCTTTACAAAGGCATAACGTTCGACCCTCCACTGCCAAAGGACAAAGCCGAGCTCACCAGCCGAACCAAGCTAGGCTCCACCAATAAGATGCTTCTCGTCTTCTCCGAACCATTCTGGAGGAAGAAAGGCCTGTGTGGCATGATGCAGTCATTCTTGGGCCCGGTCTCCGTAGCTCGAGACTCGAGCGTCGATGACAAGGGCGTCTTCTCATTAACATGCTTTGTGGCAGGTGCCACCGCGGCCGCCTGGATAAAGTTATCCAAAGAGGAGCGAGAGAAAGCGGTGTTCAACCACATCAAGAGAGTGTTCAGCCCATTCGTAGACGTCCCTGACCCCATCGACGCAGTCCACCATATCTGGATTGAGGATCAGTGGAGCCAAGGTTGTCCCTGTCCAGCGATGCCACCGGGAGCATTAACCGATTGGGGTCACGCACTGAGAACACCCCACGCGAACGTGCATTTTGTAGGAACGGAGACGGCTTATGAATGGAAAGGGTATATGGATGGCGCATTGAGGGCTGGGGAACGGGGCGCGCAGGAAGTTATCCATGGTTTTAATAGACCAAAGCTGTGAATGCTGGAAAAGACTTTGACTTTTACTTCTGCACTTTCTTGGCAAGTCCTTTCTCATCTTTACGGTTGTTCTTTTATGTTATTAGTTCACGCTTCCAGACACCGACACCAACTTAATGTCTCAGCTACTCAGCCTTCCTAACTCTAGGCGGAGAAGGCTCCTGGAAGGTTGATGACGTGCAACTTCCACCATCCCATCCTCCCACAAACCAAGACGCATATACAAGCGCAGTACCTCTGGTAGCGGATTGGAAGTGAAGCCGTTATTTGGTCTGGCAAATAATCCTAACTTGACATTTCACCACACCACTACGCATGAATCAGAAGGAGCAACTGACAAATATCGTGAGGATGATGGATACTAAGCCACTTGTGACTCCAATGGCTACAAACAAGCTTCAACGGCTTAGCGATGACTTGAGAACAATGAACTCCAATCGACACTGGTATGAGGCTAGGCGCTTGACCCAGTTTTCCACGGCTCTCGAGCTCGAGTGGCGTCGCGGCAGAAAACGTGGTTGCCCCCTGAATGCTGACTAATATTAGTCTCGCACTCCGAAGAAAGGTTTCTTCAACGGATAGGCTTGCAAATACGACGGGGTATTTCTGTAGGTTCCTTCCATAGCTCTGGACACTAGCCCTTATTGTGTTGCAGCCTTCGTCGGAATGGGAGATGCCGCAGCATCTTTTACTGGCCGGGGATTTGCACGTTATAACCATGGACCGGTGGAAAGAGCCTCGAGGTTTCCGCGGCCTTTGCTGTTCCTATCCCTGCTAGCCTCGTATTCGAGAAACTCTGGCTCTCGGTTGGCTGATGACAAGATTCGAAATTGTCAGCTCGCCTAAGCATTGCTTTGCTACTTCAGAGACGAGCTTCATGGAGACGATTTTGGCTGGTGGAAATGACAATGTTGGTGCCCCTACTGTGTTGCGGGCCGTAATATGGAACCTTCTCATTGTTGGGGATCGAAAAGTTGCGACAGAATCCTCACAAATCCTATTTTGACTGTCAAACTCTTGATGGTTATTATGCGCTTGGATGCTTACATTCCTACCCATAGGCTCACATTCATAGTCTCTTTCCTGGATTCGGGCTGCAGTTGGCTCAGATTTGCGGTCACTGCTATGGCACGTCACTGCTATAATGCTACAACATAGTGTTTGTTCCAATGCTTACTATACACTCTCTGTTCTTAATAGGAATTGCTAAACCCCCCCTCCTTTCACTACCTACATATAGTAGAAAGGAAGATTGCACATAGAGGAAAAGGGGGGTGGATACAGTGAAAGGGGAAGTGGATTTAGCAATCCTCTTCTCAGTTTCACAAGCTTAAGAGTACACCCTTAACATTCTCTATAGCTGGATCGGGTCAGATACTCGAGTTCGCTCCCACGTCACTTAGAGCCTTCAAGAGACGACTGCATCGATCCCGTGAAAACTACTCGATCCGCTTACCACCCAGAGAAACTCTTATCCATTATAACACGAGTCGTAGTGCTCAATCTCCTGTATGTATTAGAGTGGGCTTCAACTATTTAATATTATCACGTTACCAATCATCCATGCCTCTCAAGACCAAATAGCATGCTCCATCTTGCTTTTCGAGCCTACTAAACTGCTCAACGTGGAAAATGACGCTCCTCGAGAGATTTCAAACAAGGACACACATGTGCCTTGAACTCCTTGGAACCCAGCCCCGACGTTCAACGGACAATAAGGAATTGACGCCGTACGCAGCTATGGATTTATACATATCGATCTTACTCTACAGGCTCACCAGACTTCTTTGAAATTTTGCAATCATCGAGCCTACATGCGATATCTCTAGTATATATGGTAAGATTAAGCGCACATGCTCAATCTTTCAGCGCTTGTGCGCAGACCATGCGCATGCGCAGCTAGCAACAGCTATATGGCTGCACTTGCTCATTACTGTGTCTCTCAAGGCAAACGAGTCGTATCACTAGACCTTGGGGCATTGACGGAAGACGGTATCCTTGCGAGGAACCCTGAGTTTCTGAATGGCGTGCTTGGAGATGGCGCCTTGAACGGTATATCAAGGGCCTACTTTTACTCGGCCCTAGACTACTGCAATCTTGTTCTTCCTCTCTTTTCTCCTACCCACAGCCAGCCCATTATCGGATTAGGATCTGGCACGGGCGCGAGCTTGAACGGGATGGGCAGCTCCAGCCAACCGCTCTTCACGCACCTAGATGAGAACAAAGAGGTAGTATTCAGGGCCAGGACACCTAACAGAAGGCAAGCAGCCTGGAAAGAGTATTTCAGTACCGCAAAGTCGCTGCTTGTCCTCGAGGACCTAGGAAACCGGAAGCACACGATAGCACGAGGTTAGTTCCAAGAGCTAATAGTCTTCCACTCAGTCCCCAAAAATTGGCGTTGTGCACAATAGACAACAATGGATGATCTTCGCATTGCGAGTATTTGCCTTGGTCTGGGGGTGCCTCTCACCTTGATTCGATTGTGCCATATAGGATTCGAACCTTTCCTGCCAGATCAGAAGCCCGCTATCACACCTCACGTGAGCACGTTAGTCGTCTGTGCGTTGATGTTTTACAGCTTCCATCCAACCTTGGGAGTTTGCACCCACAAGTCTGATCCAAGAATTGCAAGCCACTGCGAAGCTCTAGGTTTGCGCTATTCACCCCCGGCTGCTTTCGCGCTTCACATCCTGCGACGTCGAGTCGCGCCGACTGCTTCTGGTGACGCCAGTCATCATACTATCTGATGCCATTCCCCACAAAGCCTCCCGTCTCGGATCAATGCCGCACGGTTTGCGGAGGATGTAACATCATCACATCTTGACTACAACCTAGGAGCCAGTCTTCTTTCCCAGCTTATCTATAACGGACATCTTTCTTCGGACCAGCTCGTTGCAATTCGCCACCACGCCTCACCTAGCGAATCGGTGCTTCATCTCATCACGCATCTGCCTCTCTTCGTCACTTCGTCAAAATTTGTTTCTTAACGGTCTCGCTCCGACCTTCGCAAATGGCATCCCGACGTTGATCCCCTTCCGCCTCGATCTTGACTTGAAAGGCGCAATCTGTCGTCTGAACTTGTTCCAACTTCCGTGCGAACTTGTCAAATTGTGGATGGTAACTTGGTCAACTTAGGTGAGACATAAAGCTCTTCGTAGAACGATTGACTGATGCCCAATAGAAGCCCCCGAATCCATCCATCCTATAAGCATGGACATGCTTACCATCCCACAACTCCCAATACCCGAGAACGACCATGCCTTTACATATAGCGAAGTGCAACGCATTCTTGGCCTCACAGTCTCGGATAGCTTGAAGTTACGTGCAGATAACAAAGGAGCAGTGACCATGTGGTACAGCCAAACTCCAGGTTGGCCACACGGCGAAAGAGGGCTTAACAAGAAGGAAGAGATTGCAACCCTGCTACTAAAACCTGTTAAGGAAAGGTGATTCACAAAGTTTAATACTACCGTTGATGAGGAGTCTTCGTCGAAGATATTGTCCGACCTCGGGTCGGATAACAATAACGAGCCCAAGGGTAACGACAGTGCATAGTCACCTACGGCCTCATCCAACCCAACAAAAGCCACAGCCGATGACCAACTACTAAATGCGCACACGGGTCTGGGAATGAATGGGTTCTCTAAATCTGATCCAAATGGAGAGTCGTACATTCAGTCTACAAAAATAAAAGAAACATACAGGGGACAGAATTTTGCTTTTGGTACGGCCCCACAAGCTTAAAACTTCTTCACATACTCGAAACCCGAGTTGAAAGAAAAGAATTCGGTACTATGGGTGAAGAAAAATGACCGCAAAGTATTTTTGTAATACCAGATCGGATGCTCGCCGGTTTCACGTTCCGTCCTCTTCCATGGTGGTGGTTGTCCAGTGAAGCAGAGAGATACATAAGTCCTCTGCCTCCCGTGGGGAAATGGAGTGAGTTTTTATGAACTACTATGTTCTCCAGGACAGGCTTGACATTCAAGGACCATTTGAGCCAAGGAACGCATATTTAGAGCATCATGAACTCTATCTATTGCAACCCTGAATGTCAGTACTTCACTGCTCGAAAGAAAGCTCTCAGCGTCGCCCAGCTTCTCACTCGACCCCACATCTACTCTACAAAAAAGCAGTCGCTCTCAACCCCACCCACTGACTAAAGTTGCCGGATGAACTAAACCTGCTCACTCTTACTACTGAAGACTCTCTACCTTGCGAAGCGGAGCCTAACTCGCACAGTATAAACCCTCAACGAGCTAGACTGTTCGATGCCGCGCAAAATCCAAGAATGGGGCTTCCTCTGCCTCCAAAAGCTTCTGGAACTTGCCGATGGAATGATTTATCATTTGGGTCAAACAAAGCGGAGGGTGGAACGGTTCCTCATTGCTAGACCGGCATGAGTGACGGCCTATATAATCACGTACGTTTTGGACTTGTTCCTGCAAGGGAAGCTGGGGGCTGTAACTCCCCTCCATACCTATCCGCTCGAGGAGATCGAGCAGGCGCTGTGCTATCTTCACAGCAAGAAACGCTCCGGCAAAATTGTTTTTGAGGTGAACAAGGAGGCGACACTCCCTGTAAGTTGTTCTCTACTTCGAGTCAATTAGAGCATGGCTAGCTTTTATGGTAAGAGATCCCAATTGCAGATGACCATGTAAGAAGTGACAATAAAAATGGAGAGGGGTCGCAAACACCTATCCAAGGGGCTATCCTCTACTAACATGGGTAGATAGGTGTCCAGTCATGCCAACGTTGAAAAAGGTCGTGATTATTGTCTCTTTCACTTTATCGCATGCCATGCAGTAGACACTGTCTCAGTGGTTCGTTCCGCGGCTCGAACACCTCAATCTTTCTCAATCCTTTAAGCCTCCTCAAATAGCGAAATCCACATGAACAATCGAAATACGGCCGTAGAAACTTTGCCCGACCTAGACGCTTTCCTGGTAGGATGCCAATCTTTAAAGGTTCTGGGCGAGTGCATTAACACAGGTGTTCGACGACTGCTTTTGCGAGCGTTATATCCGCGGAATCTGTATTGGTACCACGAGTCTAACCACTAAGTAATGCGCAGCGAGGTTACACACTTGCGTCTGACAACGCCGATGCCGTTAGAAATGCAAGTGATTGATAGGAGGAATTCAGCGGCCCCAAACATCAGGCGTGCGAATTCCGCCCGCGACTGTCGGCTTACTGACAGCATATCGGCGTGCAAAAACTGGGCGTGACGCGGCAGGAAGAAAGGCAGTGGACTAGCTATTGTTGCAGATGGCAGGTTGCCCGGCTTGTATTGGAACCTGGGGGGTTCGATGAGCATGGACTCGTATATTTGATTCCGAACTTCTGCGGGGAACTCGAAGAACAGCAGCGTGCCCGGCGTATAACGTTGCAGACCCAAGTAATGTATGATTTTGGTCTGCCGATACATTCCTTCCTCAGCTTTGCGGTTGCCGGCTCTCCCGACCCTGCAGATCTCCAGCTTCAACTTACTTGACTTCCGATGAACGGACGAATCTGCGAATGGCTCTCTACGGAACTTTCCACTGCACCGCTCTGCAAGTAATAGATGCTGACCCTGACATCATGATCTTTGCAAACAATCTGGCAGCTTCGAGCCTGTGACTGCCCCGAGGAAAGTCCTTGCTGAGGTGGTCCGGAGCTTGAAACCGTCATCCACCTAAGATTGTGGGAGAGACGCTTCGTTGTCTCCAAGCTGGAGTCAGGCAGCCGCGGAAAGTTTGATCTAGGTCCCGGAATGGCATTTAATGTTGCATCGTGAGTTGAGGAAATGAGGCCCATACCGCAAGCAGCAACATGGGACCTTTTTGAGTCGCTTTCTGAGCCCAAGGACCCAGAACCCATTGGGATCGAAGGCTTATCGGTCAATAATGATTGTGATGCCCCATACTGCACACGAGGATAAGATGATATAGGATCTCGTTGAAAGATGGGGGTTCTAGGTGGATGTTGAAGGTGGCTCCCCATCTCTTTCGTACAGAAGTAAGAATCAACCAAGTGCCGGAGTACTTGTCTTCGCTCTCTAGAGCGCTACACTCTTGCAAGTTCTTTTCCGTGACGAGTCTCAGGTCATGTTGAAGAGCGCGCATCGGATCATCGTTAAACAAGAGTATCTGCGCCGCCTCCCTCCAGCTGTAACGCTCGTCTCTAGGCCTCGCTGCATCGCTGAGGCTCCAGGTGGGGTATAACGCGAACGTGGTGCGTGAAGTGACTCCCATCTCCAAAAGAACAATGTTGTAAGGCAGTAGTCATGCACCATGCTCCTGTTCTTCGGCTTCGGCATAAGCGAGAAGGAGGAGCCGGCGCTGGCAGATCAAAGCGCACTCGCTGCCGGATGCGTTGTACCACAGACGTTGAAGAGCTTAGAAGACCAGCATCGATTGATATTTGGAAGAGTGAGCAGTCAAACAGGTGGGCAACCAGCTGCAGTAGATGAGCGCGGTGAGCCGTTGAAAACGGAAGGATATCTTACTGATCGAACGGTGAGCCCTAATTAGCGTCTAAGATAAGGTAGACAGGCGGAATTCCACTCAATGTCGCGATAAACATCTGCAGGCGATGAAGAGCCAACTGGGATCGCTCAGAGGTCAAAGGAGAGTCTGCCTGGAGCGGTTCAGAAGGAACAGTTGCGATCGAGCCCGGGAGACCGTTAGGCATGGTAGAACCTTTCACTGGACAGAGGTGAGGAAGGCAGGAAGTGGTAGAAATTAGGACATTGGCGGAAACCCGAAGTAAAGAGAAAATGAAGACGGAGGCGGAGGCAGGAAGCAGGAAATGATGGAGCTCTATCTGGGCAGAAGTCTAGTGAGAGGCAGAACGTGATTGGATGGTCCAGAAAGGACCTCTGAAGCTGAAGTGGATGTTGAAATATGATGGTGAAACTTGGCAGAGCCAATATCGAAGTAGGCATAGGCGGAAGGATTCGGTCCGGGAGCAGAAGTCTGGCTATGCAATTGACACTGGGTTGATTGGGCTGAGGAGAAAACGGTGGGATAGTGGCTAGCTGGTAAATGTAGCAGTTTGGCTGGTAAATATTCCGCATAGTGAGACGAGTTAAAATACGGCAGAAAATGAGGGAAAACTGATTTGGAGTTGAGTGCAGCACTCTGCTGGGCGCGAAAGCACAGAGATGCCGAATGAGCAGAAAGAGGTGATCGATCGGACTCTGTGACGCGACAGACAGCAGAAAACCTTACAGGCGATAGACCAGAACCTTGCATGCCAATCACCTTTGATGCCTCTGTCATGTTCACAGTTGAATTTGAACAATCCAGCAGCAGTTCGCCCTATTGAAGATTGAGGTCTCGGCGACAGACATCTCGAATCCGCCATGAACTTCAGTCCCTCCGCGACGTCACTAAACACCCACTCCGGATGGATTGTTCAAATTCGACTCTCGGGCATTAGGAGATTTGACGTAATAAATGGATTGGCAATGCAAACATGGGCACGTGGTTATGTAAATGGAAGGGTTCTCAAGCTCGATCCAGAGTTGTCGGGTCGATTAGTTGCACGCTTCGGTTGAGACTGTCAAGTTGTAGATAAGAAACCCCTAAAATGAAAGCGCGTGTAGCCAGCGAATATAAAGATGAGAAAAATCGGGTATACAAGATTCGTACTCACCCCAACCTGCATGGATTGCACTATGCCAAGCATAATGGACGTAGGCTGTGGGTCAATGTACGCGACATCTAGCATGTGGTCGCCCGTAGTCGTATCCCGCCCGATGTCGTGACTAGGATAGGTTCAAGCCCTGTACCTCTATATGGGCCGATGGTACGCTTGGGCTCCCATTGTAGGGTATCATTCCCCAAATCAGTCCTGACGCCATGGCCAGTCCGATCCCAGGGTGTCATTATCCAATGGTTGCGTCTCCACTACGCAGCTGCTCGTTGGAATTTTCTGTTGCGATTCTCCATTTGTCGTGGCTGAAACCAATACCAGTGATGCTCCTCGATGCCTTTAGGACGGGATGTTGACGAGTGGTCCGTTGGAGGTGGCTCTTGTCATGGTAATTGAGTTCAAACACTGCGGAATTAGCGGACGGCAGGCATACATGTTCAGAATAATGGAGTGATTGCCCTCCTAGTAGTAAGGGGGGGAATGGACAGAGAGGAATGGATAGAGAGGAGTCGATAGAGAGGCATGGATTGGAGGTAAGGCGAAGGCCGTGTGTGGTGAACGTGAAAAGGCGGTTGGAAGTTCTTCCGACGGTGGGATGTCACATGATAT
The DNA here is from genome assembly GCA_000467715.1 of Hysterium pulicare CBS 123377. NCBI lineage: Eukaryota > Fungi > Ascomycota > Dothideomycetes > Hysteriales > Hysteriaceae > Hysterium > Hysterium pulicare. The sequence continues at coordinate 2,617 of AJFK01000363.1, read as the reverse complement.
CACATGTCAATCCTACGCGCTGCATGGCAGCATGCCTGGCTAGCGTTGACGGATCGCTGGCTGAGCCTTACCACTTTCGCATAACAACAAGCACGATTCTCTAGGATGCTTTCTACGGCAATCATGCTCGCCGAACCTTCAATCCAGGTCCTAGGAGAGTCGCACCGTTGAGCCACGTTCGTCCATGGACCCTTAAAGATCGGCTGAGGCTGATCGCTCTCGGGATGATGGCACGTTTAGAGGCTAAGCTCAAGATGCAAGGTGCTGCTTTAGGAATCGTTTCAACGACCTCTAGGGCATGTAAGACGCCTAAGCGGTTTGTTTCTTGTGTGAAGCCGACCTTTCGGGATATATTGAGTTGGGTAGGAAAGAAGAGTCCGAGAGGGTAGACCCTTGACATCGAGACAACAGAAACCACAGCAGCATGTATGCAGCTGGTCGATCACTCATTCAAGTTGAGACTCCACCACTCCATGTCTACGCACCATCGTCTCCTCTCAAGAAGCTCGCTCTCTCGGCTCTGAACTCCGATGGCAATGAGGCTCGGATTTCTTCATTCCACGACCGTATTTTGTCTGGCAAGGAGAAAGATCAAATTAGCAGTGCTCGCCAGAAGAATAGACATCACAGCGTCGCATGTTCGATACAGCAAGCCACCCATGCAATACTTGTCAGAGAAAGCGGCTGAAAGAGTTGTCTGGAAGCAGAAGCTTTTGCGAGGCCCTGGTGGCCTTTACTATAATAGCATTCGACCGCACAGTCCACGTGGACCTTCGACTGTATTTTTCTAGGCAACTCTGTCCTATCCTGAATCACATAAGTTAGGTTGTATTCGAGACAGAGATATGCAATGCGTACACAGAGGAACGATCCGTCTCATATCTCTTTTTCGGACAGAGAGGATCTTAGAGCGCTACATTTTAGGCACCGCTTGATTGCATTGAGAGAGTTCACCCGATACAATCTTATGCTCTTGGTGTTCTGCACAGTGATTAGTCAATCCTCTGCAAGCAAAACTTCGATTGAACTCCGAACTCCTCTTCGGCCTCCTTGTCCGTGAACCCAAACATGTGCACATTACGTTCTCCCGAGACCTGTAAGTGGACCGGAAGAAAGGCGATATTGCATCAGATCCAAGACGGCGAAGTAACTGCATGTGGTGCAGCGGCCACCCTCCTTTCGGCTGGATAGGTAAATGCGGCCCCATCAGGTCCAATATGCCCCGAAAACTACATATTGCGATCCTTTAAAGCTATAGATGAGTCTCTTTGCCATAAAAAGCTTCCCAGTCGCTATGGTAACTTGCTCCTCGTAGCGGAAAGTTCAGCTTTGGAACGCCGAGTCAACCCGTATCATCGTGTTTCTGAGGGAGCTTGTTCAGGTCTGCCTATTCATGAGTTAGGGAGCTGCTTTGTGCTAATCACATCCTCTGCTGTTGTTTGTGTCACCAGCATTGTCTCCCTTGGTTGTGTAATTGCAACACAACATAAGGAACCTCAAACCTCCACGGTCTGTCACATCGCCATCAAGTCCGCACGTATTTCCCGACCTTCATATATACAAAAGTGCCAACGATGCCCCCCAAGAGACAACGCTCCGAATGCTCCTCGCGGAAAAGCCGTCCCTCTATGCTCGGAAACGGCAGCGCCTCCCTTTTCCCGCGATCTCGACAGCGCCCTATGCTTTCTACGGCAGCACCCTAAATAGAACGAGCTTGCTGAATGAGAAGCGCGTCGAATCACCTGTCTCTCCCTCCACGCAGACAGCAGACAATATAGGAGCTCGCTGCCCCTCACGTAATCTTGCAAAACTCGACCCCACAATGGCCTCTTCGGCGAGCGTCGCCCCTGACCAGCTATCGACTGAGCGTATCAAGTCCATCAAGAGGAGGGTAATATCTTTCCGCACCTCAACTTGGAGGATGTATGCGAGCAAGCAAAGAACACCAGGGAGAAGACCGTCGTAGACCAAGTATCCAAGTTATTTTCAGCGCTCATTGGAATGCCGCTGTCGGAGAAGGGGACTCGATTGTCGACTCTTCGCTAAACAGCACCTTCTTGCGCGATTGCCTTCCCGACCCAACTCAAGGCCTCGCCAAGCATCTTCCCAGACCCAAACCGACTGTATGTTTCGGATATGTCAGCAAGCCTGGTCAGCTTCAAATCTCGATCATATTTGCTTCGGGGGATATTTGCCTTATCTTTGTGTCTTGGCGCTGTGAAGCTCAAGCTAAGGTTGAATGACAGACAAGCCATGTTTACGCCGCACGTTTGAAATATTCGCCAGCAATTCGCGAGCAGTTTTCAGCGAACTCACAGCGAAGTCGCCAGCGCCAGGATATTTGCCAGCAGTTCGCCAGCATTTCGCAGCGAGTTCGCAGTGAGTTCGCAGCGAATTCGCTAGACCCTTAGCAAATCCTCCAGTTTCAAAAGATCACAACAAACATATTTCAACACGCTGTACATGAACATTTAGAATCTATTCGAGCTGCTGTCGACAACACCATTCCGGCCTTCAGCTCCACCGGGGATTTTCAATCACCCCTCCAAGACCGCGACTTTAGCGACCGCAGAGCCGCCGAACCCCATTCGTCGCGCCAGACATAGAAGGGATATGC
>AJFK01000362.1:0-13315 GCA_000467715.1 Hysterium pulicare CBS 123377 | reverse complement strand
GGCACCAGCCGGTCAGGCCGGCAGCATCAAAAGGCAAAAGCGGGTGACGGGCCCAAAGTGCCAGGCAGAAGAAACTCGTTCTTACGGCCTATCAGGCGCTTCCTTTGAAAGGAATAGAGAGAGAAGATATGAGATACGACACGAATGTACCGGCGGGTTGGAAAGCTGTTAGGGACGAAAGCGGTTTCACTTTCAAGATTCAATACTCTGTATCAATGCCAGATAGCCACTCAGGTCGAACAATGTGCAGTGATATTTCATTGAGAGAGTGCCTCTTCTGTTTCTGTCTCTATCTTTCTACTCTTCGCGGACTTTGGCGTCAAATATTCTCAGGTCACCACATGCTGCAACCAAGCATGGGATATAAGTCATTTTTGCCTAGCTCTAGGGTCGAGATAGATAGACTCGTGTCCGCCAAGACACACGGGCGGGACACAAGAGAATGTTCAACTCCACGTAGTAAGCTCCGGCAATTATCAAGGACACATTTACAGATGCATCCCCGACAAGGTTGCTCAGTGTACAACAGTATCTGCGGGATACTGGAGCTGGATTGAACCAAAAAATTAGAAGATAAAGATACCCCGGAAGTGTAGCCTCGTGACTCGGGCTGTGTGACTTGGTTGAAATCTAGTGTGTCGTCTTTTTTTGGATCAACAGCATCGAAGAAGAGTTCCTACAATCTCCCATTTTTCGTTATTGCGCTCCTCCCTCCGCTTTTGTTCTTCCGTTCTCCTTGCCTGTGTTGTTATTAGTAGAAACTATTATCAGTAGAAACTTTTATTAATAGAGACTTTTATTGATAGAAAGCGTCCAGTCCGGTGAAGACGAAGGATGATCTCAATTTGAGCAGGATTGAGTTTCATTACAAGGGATCCATACAGAATGTGGAAGATGACTTGCCGGAAGACGTCCATTACTTATGCGAGATGCTGGACTAAACATAATGTGGGGTTGGCGTCGTCCCTTTCGAAATGAAAGATTTGGTTGAGCGTAAGAAAGAGCTACCTCTTTAGACGTTCAGGCTCAAAAATGAACAATTGCTACATTAGTTGATGAGCTTAGAGCCATTGAGTTTGTTCTACAAATCTCTCAGGGCTGCCTTCGTCGTGAGACTTGAAATAAGGAAGTTCACCGGCCAGTTCCTGGATCTCGCGTTGGATTACTTCGACAGGCTCACATGTCCATTGATAACGTGTATAATCCATCTTCAATGATGATACAGCTTTAACGATTCTATGATCTAGAACTCTCGCTCTGGTCTTACCCAATTTTATCCCCGAGTCCGCATACGACAAAAAGCTCGGCATGCAATCGAACATGGTGGACTACATGATTAACCTCATCCTCGCCGAATATTCCTACGATATCCACGAGTATTTTGCAGCGATTCAAAACCAACATTCTTTGAACCAAACCGTTTACACCGATATCCACGAGTGACACATTGCAGTATCAATCAAGACTAAGGTATGCACCCCAGCGACCCCCCGACTCAACTCGAAAATCCGGGCCTCGGCATGGTACACACTGATACAAGTCTTCTTTGGCGACGCCCGAATAGTCACACTGCCTCTCATCATCACCATCTCCAAAGGCGACTGGAAGATTAGTCTCCTCTGTGATCGCGTCGATCGGGTAGAGATTTGGGACTTCCCGGATCTAATTGGCCATACGAAGACTACCACTGCCCTATATACAAGTTCTTCGTGCCAGTAGTGATTGGGCTGCGACTGCCTAGAAGCGTTGGTTTCAAGGAGTGGTGTGGCCGAAGAGTGAAGCGATGATACGTGGGGATGCTAGTACTTTTTAGGGAGGGGGATGCTTTGTGGTAGGCTGGCTGGAACGAGAGGAGTGGAAGGTTTGAGCTTCTGGCTCAAGCTCAACTGTACGTCGACTCGAGTCTCAAATGAGTGAAGTTTACTGTTGCTGTTAGCCGCGCTCAAGTGTAGGAAGTTCTTCCTGCTGTCTACTTTGATCTGCTGGTGATGATGAAGAGTGTTAGGAAGTTTGAATTGTTAAGTTGCTTTGGGCCTAGAGAAGTGAGATGCCGGTGTTGAATAGAATCCGTGAAAGAATGCGGTGCCCTTTGAGTCCCATAACCTCGTGTCAGGTTGACTGGGTAGCTGGCTCCTAAACTTCTATGGAAGCTTGAGCTCACTGTCGCTAGGTTTCTTTGCACATTGTTCGTTGCTCATGTCTTTAACTATACTAGAAGGATAACCCTACTAAACGATTTATTAAAGGCCCAGTTAGGCGCCCACGCTCATCAATAGACCCTTCAACCGACGCTTCAATAACAATTCCTAAGCGTGAGCATTTACAATAACTTAGCCTTTAAAGCATCGTAATTAGACAACAGAGAGCTTAGAATATGCCGGAAGTGAACGAGTGGATATTTAATCCGCTTTTCTGTATGTATGTTCCGTTTACAAAAAGCGGTTCTTACTTAGCTATCCCAGTTATCAGACTAGAGATTCACTAGTGTACTAAGCTCTCACTACTACGGAATATAACTGTGGCTTTTTTCCCTCTTACAATTTCCTTTTAGTCGCCGCATGCCCGCTCAATAAACCTTTGCTGTCGATGTCAATGCCACTCACATATATTCCATATGACCGCCCAGCTCTAATTTCGGCTGCGAGACCCGTCGCTCCCTGGGCGCATTTGCCGTGGTAAAATGATGTCGTATACCCGGGTTAGATGCTGGAGGAGCCTAATGATGATCCACCGTTTGACTCTTCGAGGAGATCAATTGGAAAACTCGAAGATGCTCCGGCTGTGCTCGACGTGGCTGGACTCTTATATGGCAGAGCACCGCCTGTCCTGGCGGATATTGACTTTGGCTGAGTCGCAGGCATCACAGATGTGCGCCGGATGGTGGGAGAGGCAGAGTAGGAATGATCATGCCGAGTCTGGGTCTTTCCGGTTAGCGTGAAGCCTTTCATAGTAGACTTCTGGCTTAACTTGGTCCCCGCCTCGAAACTCACTGCTTTTGCGGATTGTGGGGTATGTGGTGATTTGGTCTCACCCGGCTGCCTGCTTTCCGGCAAAAGGCGCCTCTTATTGCGGTTAGAAGTGGATGGCGTGAACGCTTTTTCCTGGGCCTGCACCATAGCGGGGCCTTGTTTGATGGCGAGAAGGCACTCGAACTTGTCCGGTCTTTCTTTGCTCGTTTCCGCCCTTCATGCAATTGATTGCTGTGAACCCTTGAGTATCGTTGTTTGAGCCCTCCATTACCTTTGGGTTTGGGGCGGCGGTTATCCGGCTTCGGCTTAATGGCGCTGACTCTAGATCCGTCACTGGATGGTCCCTTTGATCTCAACCTTGGTATCCCGTTGCTTGGCTGGAACCTGCTATGTATCGTCAGTATTGTGGGACCGTCTAGGGAGAGATTCTGCTAACCTAGTATGATGTTGATGGGCCAGATTTTGGAGTTCTTTTCAAAAGGGGCCATTGCGGTAGACGCGAGTGAGTCATCGTCGCAAATCCCATCGCCCAACTCCTTTTCGTGTATCTTGAAGCCGTCTGAATACTTAGACTCGGGAGTGAGAATGCCAGCTAGGTAATCGCGAAAGGATCGTTCTGGAGCCCCCTTTCTGGGACGTTCTCTCTTTCGATCCTCTCGCTCGGCATTTCGGCGTTTCCGTTCCACCTCGATCCATACCCTACCCCACAGTAGGTCTGTGGCAGCTCTATGGAAACTGGAGGGGATGCTCTCCCTATAGAAGTCCATGCCATATGACTGATGGTGTTCGAGTGCACGGATGACAGTCGACTTGCAATCCTTAGGAGCACTGACGTTCTTCTCCTCCCGGATCTCGCGTTAGAGAACCCACTCGCATGCACTGAGGAAATACTTGCTACGGCTATAGCCCTTCGACAAAATGCGGAACTTTTCCTTGTTATCGATTGCCTCGCCTCCAGCCTGTACCATTTGTGAGTCTGGGGCTCAAAGTGGGACTCGGCGTCAGAAGACTCTCCCTGGTCCTCCGAGTTGCCGGCAGAATGTTCACTGTCTTCTGCAACTTTCCTAATGTTTCGCCTTCTGATACCAGATTAGCCGTAATGAAGCAGAAGGCCCGCGCATGATTACTTACTTTTCTCTCGTGGGCGCTGCTATGTCCAGTTGCTGTTTCATCCGTGCTACGGCGCCGTTTCTGAGCCGTGGCTCTCTTGTCGCCAACCATGGTGACCAGCCTTCTACAAATTTGGTTTCTTTTGCGGGAGGATGGTGGGAATGTTGCACGACAAGACCAAGCTCGAATAGCCCTACAACGCACCAAAATGCCGCTACCCGCTATTGTCAGTGACCGAAAGAAGTCTGAAGCCGTGATAACCGCGTTGTATTCAGTCGTAGACTTAATTCTAGTCCTCTGTTAAGGTTCGTTCTTGACTTTCAATGTGTTCGAGACGTGCATTTGTCGGTGCCGAAGTTGATGGCTACCATTCTACTTTCAATGTTACAGTACAGATAGGAAATCGAGGGTGATGGTTTAGCAGTCGAACTTTGCAGGCGAGCAAAGAAGTTTTCGGGGTAGATAGAGTGGCGATATCGAGGTTTCCCAACCGTTGCGTGCCAATGGTAGACGAAGATCTATCCGAGCTGATCGATCGTTTCTGCTCACTGGAAGCCCATGGCAGCGTGAACCAGATACTCTGGTAGCCCTGGGCTGCGACCGGGGCCGTCGCCTTCCTTGGTATTCGTTCACGGAGGAACTATTTGTTTTACGCCTCAGTTTCTCCCACGCAACTCTCCACAAGATTGGAGTTACCAACCCATGAAATGCGGTAGGTATGCTTGTCTTTAGGAGATAGGCACATGGGCTGTTTTCACTCAACCATTGCTTGATGCTGGATTTTTTCTTATTCCACGCCTCAGTGTTTCCGATCTTATAAAAACGTTTCTCCTTCTCCACCTCATCTTTTACAAAATCTATGCCTGACGAGAAAAGTCGTTTGAAATATTGCTCTTTAATCCCGTATCCTGCGCAACGAAGACTTTTCCTTTTCTCACTCTTTGTGCTGCTGCCCCTTGGCGTTTCAATAGCCCCTGTGTACCATTGTGGGTCTTGTAGAAGACTTTAAAAGGCTTTCTCAACCGAGTTTTCTTCATCGTCCGAGTTGCCAATGGAGCTAGCTCTGTTCAAGGGGGGGGATGGGATCAAACCGTTTGCGATTTTCAGAGGAGGCAAGAGAAACCTGCGGATCGCCGGGTTAGCGATAATCAAGGAGAACTCATGTAAGGAAAAAGAAATGCCACAATGCCTACCTGTTTCCTCGTCGAGTCGCCTCTGCTGGGTGAGGTCTTACGTTTGTGCCGAGCCCGTCTCTCATGCTCTCAACGAGCTTTTGATTTGCCGTTGTTGCCCATGGCGGGCGTAATCACAAAGTAGCCGATTTTCCGTGTGCCATAGACATTGGGAGCTTGTTGAAAATAGTAAGGCCTTCGAGAGACGTCAGACTTTGATTTGAAGACAAAATGTCAAATCGGAAAGTAACAAGCAGGTAAGAGACGGGTGTTATTTGTCTGAGGTGGCATGAAAGAGTTTACTGCCAAGACAAAACTGAACTGAAGTCAACTTCAACATCCGAAGGCGTTGATTGGCTACCTTGTCGCAGGAAGTTTACTCTACACATGCTGCAGCTCGAGGAATCATGAAGAAGGCGCCATTCTCCCGAGTGGTAAAAGATTCGGGGTTATCTCCAGGCCTTTACGTACCATCTTTAGCCTAGATACCTCGGGCGTTAATTCAAGACAAAGGACCGAGCGTGCCAGCAAATCAAACAGCTTTCCTGAATCAGCGTGTGCAAGTAAACCGCGTACCACGAGCATCCCAAACCAGGTATCATACCCATCATTTCCTGCCACAACTCTCATCTCGATCTATCGGCGATATTTCGAGCATTCATTTCTATCGTTCCCCACTGGCTATGCTCCGTTTTCTGGCGAAAGATGTCGGCATCTTCAGATAGTAAGTAGCAATCCGAGGGCCTCCTACTTCCCTTCGTTGCGGGTTCGTCTGCCGTCTGAGCGTTCGTCGTGACCGGAGGTACGCGCTTGCGTACAACTCCATATTCCTACTCCGATGCTGGAGTGCCAACCAAGTCGCCATGATCTCAGTCACTTAATTTGGCGATCTTTGCAGCTCTCGCGTGGGATATTGATGAGGAATCCGAGTCCGTGAAGCCGCGTGGTCTCTTGGTTGGACCATTATTTTGGGCTACTCTGTCTATATTCCCGCTTCAAATAGACTCATCTACAAGCGCACCGTTGGTATGGTGAAGCCATATTAGTTCGGGTCCGTACCAACCGCACAGATTGCCATCGCCTTGAGAAACAGTGATGTACCAAATTGGTCAGTTGTCCTCGTACCGCAACTTTGCAGCAGATTGCAGTGTCCATTCGTCAATGATCTCACGTGAGAGGAGTTTATCATAAAGAGTAAATGGTTTCAAATAGCGGAGATCGTGCCCAGAAAGATTTTGTTAAATGTAGCGTAAAAATGTGACATCTAATCAGCTTACTATATCACCACTACGATGATCTGGTCTCTATGCCAACAAGCTATAATTGCTGAATGTGCGGATTGGGTTGTCCTCGTCCACTTTACTACTGGGAGGCCGGCTAATCTGACTAGAGCTGGAGAGCTTTATAATAAGCTTCATGCACTGATTAAGGAGAAGGTGGAGAAGGCGAACGAGCTGAGGGAGCAGTGGGACAAGAAACATCCATTGAAGCGTGCGAGCTCGAAGATCTGACGTGGGGTAGGGTGATCTTGGGAAGGCAAGTGTGGTGTGTTAGACATGGAAGGTGGATTTTAAGATAAGGCTGAACTCAGACTAAAGAATCTGAATGGGCCAATTGATAGCCTACTTCGCAGTGAGTACTTTATCTTTTGATTAGCCTCGATAATACATGACCTCCGTGTGATTCTACATATCCATCCATCCATTTGTTGCTTCATCTGCCGACTCCCTCACCTCCCAACCCTCTCAGCAAGCAGGTCATGCGCCGGAGGTGGCACATCCGCTTTATCCTCTTTCCCCACTCAAACAGCCCATTCAGCTCCTTCTCATACAACTTAGCATTAGCCCAGAATCCTATGTTTCGACTCGAGGAACTTACATACAAGGGAGACATAATACTGAAGACCCCTGTCCCCAATAAATACCCATCCACAGGTACAAACCCCTCAGGGAGCCCCAAGTACCATTTAACACCAAAGTTGTCAGCCCATGCATGCGTCCAGATGATCGACTTGGGAAATCCAGTCGTGCTAGACGTATGCATAGCGACGAGTAACTCATCGTGCGGCTTCCTCGAACGTCTTCTTGTATTCAAAGGGCGCATATTGGCGATCAGCTGCAAATTAGAATTCTCATAGATGAATCCTTTAGGAATGCTGGGATCAAAGGATACGAATTGAGGAGTTCTGGATCAATGATGATTAGTAGTACTAAGGTATAGAGATACAGCATGATGCACTAACTTCAACAGAGTACCGTGCTGGTTATAGTTCAAGCGGCCATTGTTATTCTTGTACTTTCCTTTACGGCCTCTGCCACGGCCGTTCCTATACGGATCTCTAGGTGTCGGTGGCTGAGGTGAAAGCCATAGTCTTCTGCTGAAATGGGATTTTGGTGAGTAGAGTTGTGGAAGTGGTATGGATAAGTTGAGAGTGAGGCCTTCATACTCCGGGGTTGCATATGCGCTCATTTGCCGTTTCACTAAGAGTTCATCCGTGATCCGAGGCCGGCTGGGTGGAGCCAACATGATTCTACCATGAAGTACGCCGATCAGGGTAGCTAGAGCTTCCGCACTGTGACGGGGAGTCGGGAAGAGCATCTGCGGTGGTCGTGATTATTTTTAATCCGTGTCGTGAAAAGTAAAAGGCATACTTCATAACTGACCTTGACCGCGCCCAAGAGCATAATATTATGGTGCGGATTATTAGGGCCAAGGTAAGTCAATGTTGGGAATGTTCTGACTTCGCTTTGGCCCAGCGTCTGCTGATCCACCACGCAAAGCCGTTGACTGCATTACTTAGGTCGCGGGAGGTCATTTTGCGGAAGCCGTTGGCAAAGGTAGTGGGTGAATAGGGAAATTCAGCATAGAGAGTGCTGGGATGGTCTCTTGCAATATGGTCGATGTGGTGAATGAGGAGTGTTTTGCGGGCAGACGGCCAGGGAACTAGTCCGAGGCCATGAAACCTTTCTCGTTGATCTTGGATGAAGTGAAAGGGACGAAAGGCAAGACCGGCAGTGTTGAAGTGAATGGATTCTGCGGGGTAATGTAGGAAGATGACTGAGGATATGATTACCTGGATAGGTGGGCATTGGCTGGAAATAAAAAGCGTGGACGTTACTATGAAAAGAGTAGGTCGCGCAATCCTTCATGAACTCCCTCGATACGCTGCACTTTGTTACAGAGTTTGCTTCCTCTCAATGGAAATGTTGTGCAACAGATGCGCTACCACTTCAGCCAAAGCGCCCCCAGATCATGCAATTTACCGTCATGGCCCTTTGTTTGCCAGCGCCACCAGCTCCCGTAGGTAGCCTCTCGTGGTTTATCGCTTGCTTACCCCCCTAGAATATCTGTGAGCTTCCGTAATTGTGGCCAGCACTCCTCAACCTCATTATACGCCTGAGTATCCGATGTAATATAATGGCGGCCATGCAAACGCTTGCGCCGTTGTGCTTGACGTTGTCTTTGCGCTTCATTGAGCGGCACTTGAAGAAGGTCGCTTGGGGCTGGGATGATAGATTCATCGTGGGCGCTGCCGCGTCTCCTATGTCAACATCGCAGCCTGACTATGTAAGCCAGCCATGTCCATCCTCTATCCTCCGAGAGTTATAGTCTTATCAACATCTACCAGTTGATGCCTGCGCCGGTGGAGTCGACCATCATGTTGTCTACGTCGCCACGGACACCCTTTGGAAGCTGGAGACATGGGCGAGGTTCACCATCATCATCCCGCTCATGCATCTTCCCGCTATCGCGTTTCCCTAGCTGAGCATTATGGCATTGTATCTTTGCGTCTTCAGCAACCCCATCCATCGCGTCATCTGCTGAGTCACACGGCGGAAGCATACTTCCTGCATTTGTCGCCTGCGTGTCCTTGGAGTTTCGTGAACTTCCAAGGGGCAGCCACTGTATTGACCTTAAAGTTTGATATCGGTGGACCTCGGTAATAAACATAATCACTGACCTGGTAATACTGGTCTTACCAGTCCCAGTCATTCTAAAGCTTCAGGCTTCACTCCGTATGAAGATTGGCCTTGTTGTTACCTTCGCCACAGGCTCCGTAACATGATGTTCAAGCTGACGCGTACTCCAGTGAAGTGGTAATAGCTATTATTCGGTTCGTCGGCTTCTTCACCGAAGATATAGGGAAGCCTGGTTCTTGGACAGCAACAAGGCTCATCATTCTTTCCATTATGGAACCCGGATTATGTTCCAATCCATCCTGTCTCGTTTACTTAAAGCCTCTTGTCAGTCGGGTATGAGATAAAACGCCGCTTTCAACCTTGATATCGAAGCGCACGGCAACTAACCCGTCATTTGGGTAAATCCCGAAGCAACACTCATAGAATGCATATGATCTCGTTGCACGCCTCCGACCAAGGCCACGTGGGAGAGATTTAGAATGACGGGGAAGTTCTCACAACGCATTCAAGCGGAGGGCGGAGCACCGAATGTCGTGTGAGGGAGAGCCCAAGCTGAATGGGTTGATGGATTTCGTGTTCCCCGACCAATTGACCAACTGATAGGGCAGAAAGCAAGAAACTGGAAGGAGCGATAAGGCGTGCATAACAAAGCTAGAACGGGTCCAGAGAGAACGGTTGCATTGGATACACAAGGGCCTCGGGATGGAACTAAATGATCGCTTGTGTAAGACTTAACAACCCTGAGGTACGCACTAGAATATCTAGATGAGCAAGGGCGGCCTTTCTGACCAGTCATCCAGCATAGTTCTCATCCTACTGTTGCTAAACCTTGAGGTGACCATCGTCAGTACCTCTCTTGTCGCCATTATGAACGACCCCAATAGCTACAGTGAGCTAGTTGGATCGCCAGAGACTATTTGGTCACCTTATGGGTATAAACCTCCGCTGTCTTTGTGATAGTGAATGCTCGATGAGGAGGACTGACATAGTACAGGCTTCATGGTTTTATGGTCAAAGTTCAGTGATGTCTTTGGCCGGAAGAGTAGCTTCATTGCGACTGTGTTCATCTTCGCGGCCTATTCTGGTGCCTGTGGAGGTTCACAGACTATGACCCAGCTGTAAGTTAAGATCTCATTTGAATTCCTTGATTTTGGAGAGAATCCTTGTAGCTTAATCAAACTCTTTTCAAGACTACGTACGGTATCATTTGCTGAACTTGTCAAGGCATTGGCGGGGCTCGTGGCGGCTCTATATCGACCCTCGTCACAAAAGAAATGGCCCCGAAAAGCAGATTGCCGCTGTAGGGAGCTGTTATCTCTATTTCCGTTGCGTTGGCAACTCTGATGGGCCCGTCATTCGGCGGTTTGATCACCAACCATACCACATGGAGATGGGTCTTCCACCTAAAGTGAGCATATCGCGATTTTTCAACAATGCTGCTCCTAACGCATGTTCAGCTTGCCTGCCGGGGTTTCCGTAATGGCTATCTTGTTTCCTGACCGGAGTCTCGACACCTCCCAACCATCAAGTTCACTTGATCTCGCGCCGCCTTTGCTCAGGTTGGATCAGGCCCGGCTCAGCTTCGGCTCATGTCTGCCCAGGTCTACTCACCCATCTCACCAGATATCTTCAACTTTTAACAAGGGGTCCTAAAAGGCACCCTTTCCCAGCTAGGGACCCCAAATCTGTTCCCACTGCACTCTCGCAAACTGTGCCAGCTAGAACTCGTTCCCAGACGGTCATCCCCGTCTGCCCATCTTCATGCAAAATGCCTACATGCAGGGGCATTTTTGGCGTCTTACTGTAGGATGATTAGCTTCGTACTCTATAAATGGCTGTCGCCCTCTTACGTTCACATCTTTCTCTCCTATCTTCTCTCCCATCTTCTCTCCCATCTTCTCTCCCATCTTCTTACCCTCTTCTCACCCCTCTCTACAATCCCTCTCATTCCTCAGGCAAGATTTTCTTTTCTCGTTTCTTCTCTAGATATCCACATCTGCGCATGTACGTCATAAGCATCGAGCGGGCAAAAAGGATGTTGGAGAGGACTGAATCAAGACGGTTAGATATCGGCCGCCCTGAAGGATGGGCTTTCCGAGGACTGGCCTGGGATAGATGGCAATCTCGTTCATATAAAACCAGTCAACCACGGTCCAACGCGATATGGGAATTTTAGGAAGTGTAAGTTGCCAACATCACAGTTAAGTCCAGAATAGCAAGCTCTAACACATCTTAGGTATGAAGGAAACATCCAGGATTGAACTTGCGTAATATGGAAGACATGAAGCATATCACTAAAGCTATCGGGCGCTCAATCCCGGCAGACTGGATAAAGAGACGGGAAGAGAAACTGTCAAAACGGTACGGAACAAGATGCGAGAACTCATGTCGATATGGCAGCGCAAGACAAACCTCACCATTACTCTAGAAGTCCATGAATCAATGGCTCCTGTAAGTATGCCTGCAGGCCAGCCCACGCTGAAGTATTATCCTAGATGTGTTTACTAACAAGGAGAAAGTATATCAAAGACGTGCTCAGATACACGATTCCCTTGCCGATAGAAGAAAAGGCACCCACCTTCTTAACCATCGAGAACTACATCGACGTGGAGGAGCTATTTTGGCAGCATGACTACCACAATTACGTCGAAGGGTGCCGTGTAGATTTAAGTGCCTTGTTGAAGATGCATTGTTACTTCTGCAAGGTTGTAGGAAATATGCAGGGCGAAGGATAAGGTGAGATATCAAGCCTGAGGTGAAATGGAACGACGTTTTCGGTACTGACCATCTCTGATAAGATCTTGTCTGCATGGTTTCATGGAAAAATGGAGCGCCAGAGATTATGGGGCCACCAGTTTTCACACCGAGCAAAGAGGACTAGTTTCACTGGAGGAATGGGCCTCTATGCCCCCCGCCACTAGACACTTATCAAAGTAAATGGTGACGGTCCCCAGTCCCAACAAGTTCAAGGGACAGCAAGCTAATTGGCAACAGACGGCGGCTATTCACTTGGGCAGGTCATGAAGTTCGCCGCGCACAGAAACTTAGTGACTCTTGTCGGACACTACTTGGATGACATGAGTAGTGTAGACGGTGCAGCGGTCTTCCTTGGCCTGGAGTCGCGGTGGGATCTCATAGAAGACTTCCGCTCTGCGTTTACGAGGCGAAACCTAGATCTCCGGCGCCCACATCCAGCAAAGTGCCTGGATGACCTGAGACAGCGCCGGGACTTTACCGACCTTGGCGAGCAGATTGACAATCTCTCCGCTCAAATGACGGCTGTCATCACGCAGAAGGGCGCCAAGAGCTCAAGGCTCAGCGGCGCCATGTCTATGACCAGCGTCAAAAGCTCATTGACGAAGAGTTGGCTAACTATCGCAAGACTCAACAGCGAGCACACACCACCTAGTGTGAGGTAGACGACCAAAGCGAATGGCACCGCAGTTCCTTTGACCGTGTTGTCTGCCACATGGTTCCTGAGCGCGATCGCCTTGGTCTTACTTTACCGCTCGCCGTCCCGTTGCGGAGCCCTGAGGGTATCTCTGCTCTCCGAGATCTTATTGCTTTCCGCATAAACGATTCCCGTGATGCGTACCAGGGAGAGTTACGGTCTGTAGAAGGTCGCTGTCTGGTATCGAAGGATATTAAAGAGCAAGGACAACCTCCCATCATATAGTGCTGCCTCTGCTAACAGACCATTAGCATCGACGTCAAAGACAGGTGGAAGCATGTGTACCAGCGCTCCAAAGCCTACCATGAGAAGCCATCTGGCTTCGCCGAATCTTGCTTTCGGCATAGAAGATGGATAAGTAGCGAGATGGATTGGGAAGCCCACTGCCAAAACTACATCGACAATGTTAACGTGTCTTTTCGGTCCGACTCAGTTATTTCCTGCTATGCTGTTGCTTGCGCCGGTTTTTGTAGTATATGTCTCGGAAAAACTAGTTGCTAGCAGCCCTGCGGATAAAGCAGCTCCCGGATCGAACCAGCTAGCAAAGACATCTCTCTATGTGCATTCTAGAGTGTGTTAAGAGCATAGATAGCAAGAACTCTCTACTATAAGAACTCTCTACTATAATTACTAAAATTATTAATTTTTTAAATTATTAATTTCTATAATTATTAATTTTTATAATTATTAATT
>AJFK01000361.1:0-44083 GCA_000467715.1 Hysterium pulicare CBS 123377 | reverse complement strand
TGTATCATCGAAAGGAAAACCCGTAGGGAAGCTTATGGTAATTGGAAGCCTGGACGAGCTTGCGATGGCTCACTCTCGTAGTGTAAAGGAGAATTTGGAATTATGTAAAACTCCAAGAACTCTCGTTGCTAGGATTCTGAGATGATGCGTGGATCTCGGTGGACAACAGTGGGGAAATGGGATAGTGGATACGCGTTCGCATGCTTGACCCAGGTACAGTACGTTATGTAGTCTTACTTGCAAAGCTGAGTTCAATTCAGTGCCAAAACTTGTCCAGAAACATCAAGATGAGCTCTGCTTCTAAGCCTTCTGGCTATTAAGACCTAGGCGAGAAAAGTGTAAGTGAAATGTAATTGTAGTTAGGAGAGGCTGGACAGCATTTTGAAATTCCCATGGAAAGATGTAGACCTGCTTCTTATTATTTTTGTCATCTTTCCGTGTAGTATTGCAGAGCTCAATATCACTATGTCTGGAGCGACACCACCATCATCCCAACCTCCAAACTTTCGACCCCCTGCTTCATTAATTTTCCGCCCTCGACGCTCCAGCCACCAGGCCCCCAGAGAATCGATTCAACCTTTGATAGAGATTCTGGGAGTGCTACTTCCACCGTATCAGATATGCTCTCATACCCCGTATGCACCATGCTGATGAAGGCTTTCCCGCTTTTGATCCAAGCGCTGACATCCACAAGACCATCACCACCCGCCACATCCAAGCTCACCCGTCGTGATTTCAGTACAAAATCGGTGACTTCGCTTCCAGTTACCACAGTGGCCAACTTTGCCATGATGTGATCCAGTGCATTCTCGGTGGGATAATCCCAGGCAACGATACCTGTAGCACCATGATTGATGCGTAGAACACTCATGACCACTTCTTCTTCGGGGGTCGGGTATCTTTTCCAGAAACTCCCTTGGTCGAAGAATGCTTGCGGTACGCCCCACAGAACCTTTGGGCCCTTTCCATGCTGCGCTTGCTTGGTGAGACCTAACCATTCTTGGTATTTGACGAATGTATCTAGTCTTGTTGGAATGTCTAGGAAGGTATCATGGACAAATGCAGGATAAGCAGGGTCGTTGACATGGCAGTCGTCACAGCCACAATCGCCGTATGTGGCGTTACAGGTCGTGTTGTATACGATGCTGTATGTCATGTTCGTCGCAAGGGGATATACATCTTCTAGGACGATATCCGCCCCGCTGGTGTATTCGCCGAAATAGAAATTGGCGCAATTTAGGACGAGAGAAACAGGGTGGTATGGATCTAAGCCCTTAATATGTTGGTAGCTAAGCGTAGTGGCGTTGAGGGGATCCCCTTGGCCATCAGGCTCATCAGCAGTATAGTAGAGGAGGAGCGATGGATGATTTTGGAGCAGGGATAGTTGAGCTGACACGCTGGTGGCATTTTGATACGTATGTCGCATGTCGTACATAACATAAAGTTCAAGGCGGTCGCAGATGTCGAGGAATTCGGAAAGAATGGTATGATTGAAAGGGTCATCACCGCCCGGGGGAATTGGATGAATGATATTGTACCCAGCCGTGCGAAAGTCGGAGAGATTTGTCGAAGCTGAGGCATTGTTGATGGTGGATGCGATCCAATCCCAGCTTGTGTAGAACGAGAAAGGTAGAATGGGTTTCCAGGTGGAATTCGTGATTCGGGAACGTACTTCTAGCCCGCCATACAATTGATCGATACGGGCAACGCTACCCGAGTCATTACGCTGGGGAAGAAATGAAAGCAGCGTGGAGGATTGGAAAGACTGAATCCCATCGGGAGAAACCCCAAAAATGTGGATGGGGAATGGCGTCTGCTGAGCCTGGCCAGACAATGAGGATAGGGCGAAAGAGAATTCGTTGCCTGTGGAATTGACTGAAATGTTTGACCATGGAACTAGTACATTGCCGGTATTTGCATTGGTGATTTGAATTTGCATCCACGTAAACGGCACGGAGCCGTTTGAGTGAGGCTCAAAAGTAGAATTTTTGTACTCCGTGCCCCATACATTAGAGAGAGGTGCGTTTACGATGAAAGAGCCGCTCGAGTCGCTGGCAAGATACAAATTCTTTCGAGGATAAACTCTTAGATCTAGCAGAGGAGTGGTGGATGTTGCATTTGGCGCGAACAACCAGCCACCAGGATCGAATGAAGAGTTGCTAATAACGACATCAATTCAAGAATCTTCAAAACATGACTGCAACAAGTGAATGGAACTTACGTTGCGCGATACGCTTTTCCACACCATATGTCGACACCGGTCGGGTTATTGAAAGCACGTGCAGGACGCACGGCTCCGAGGCCAAAGAGTGCCAGGAGCAAAATGGCCCAGATCATGATGGCGCTCGACGATGATCGAGAACAAAAGATGGTGTCTCAGACGATACATAGGTATACAGAAATATCACCTGGGTTCTAGTCAATAAACAGCAGGTGCAACGTCATTCGGCGGTGAGATAAGTAACAGGCGGGGATGCAGCCAGGATCAAGGTGCAACCCGGGATTCATCCCATTATATTACATGCAGCTGCCCTGCTTGATCTTGCCGACTTTGTAGAAGACTGAAATGTAGGATTATCAACTCAAACCAGTCACTACCCGTAATTGAATTCATTTATTCACATAGCCGAAATCTCGAACCCCGGATTCCTCGATGTAAGACTCTTTTACGCCTAATAAATACTACACGGAATCACCGCTGGAACTTATAATGACCATGTTAAGGAGCGTATGAACAGATCTGCTCCATAACCCTAGCAAACGAGGAATCGCACTGGAAATAATTAAAAGCGTGGGTGCGGAGTGCATTACCTCGGCCAACAGCACAATCGAAATTGACCTTGTACTTTTTGTATTAACAGAATATGCTCGCCCTAGTCCTCTCGTTCTCTTGCGTACTGTTGTGAAGATGTTGCGTCACATCCAGAACCGTCATCACATGATCATAGCTCAACTTGGCCTCCTTGCGTCGGGCAAGCAGCTGAGCCGTCTTGAGAACATTTTTAATTTGACGCCCATTCATGTTCATGAGCGAAAGCTGGTCTAGTTGGCGGTCGGTAATGGTGTTCTCCTGCTGAGCCGCGCCGAGGAAGTTCTTCCAGACAAGCTTACGGGACTCAATTGAGAGTTCGGGGTAGTCGAGAGAGATGTGGATGCGAGATTGGAAGGCCGGGTCAAAAGTGTTGACGCGATTTGTTGTCAGAAACATGATACCTGCATCACTATTAGCACCTGTTCTACTTCTTGGGTTGGCAAGATGATTGACCTTCATAGTACTCCAGCACCCGAAGGAAAATCGAGACAAGCTTATTGCGCTCGAGCTCGTGGAGCGAGCGTTGCTCAAGGAATACGTCCGCCTCATCGAGTAAGAGGATAGCGTTCCATTTCGTGCACATCTCAAGGATGTTTTGAAGCTTCGTTTCAACATTCCGCGGATCAAGCCCCAGGTCACCCGCACTCATCATGTACAAAGGAACTTTCATCTCCTCTGCTACAGACTCGGCTGTTAAGGTCTTTCCAACACCAGGAGGCCCACACAAGAGTAAGATAATGCCTTTGCCTTTGCCCTCAATGACATCATCGAATGACTCCTTGTACGACCGCTGGGACTCCGTGAAGCCAAGTATCAGCTCTTTCTGGTTGGAGGGAAGTACAAGGCTGTCGAAAGCTCCTTTCTGCCACTCAATGTCATGGACACAATTGACAAAGAAATTGAGCCAAAGCTTGTCTTTGAGTGAGTAGCCTCGGAGGAGCGGAGTACATATGAGCTTCTGCTCCGTCGTCAAAGGCATCCGTCTGGTGGAGTCATCTTCATCTGCAAATTGACCATCGATGGGCATCCCGCCATCGTCCGGATCATTGCTGAAGTCCTCTTCGCAGTCTGCGTCGGCATCGGTGCTGTCACCGCTACTGTTCTGGGCCGGGTCTTTTTGATTAAGAGGAGTGACAAAGATTGCGTAGCTTGGATTGAATCGATTCCATCCGTAGGTGTCAATGACGATCCTCCCTTTGATATTGTATTTATCTTTCGTCCCAAATGCAGATCGTTTCCAGGCGACGCCATGATACGACTTGTAGTGAGAGCCAGCCAGGGATTCAGCTTTGGCACCACGCTCAATAAGTCGGTTTCGGAGTTCTTCCTTATCATGATGGTACTCGAGTGGATAAACGGCAAGCTGACTGATGTGTCGTGTGCCTGAGTAAAGCGGAATCGAAAGATTGAGTTTGTTGCTACCGAACTTTGCGCCATCCCAGTCGATGTATTTGCACGTGAGCCAGAAGCAAGGGTTTCCGTTCCGATCTGTGCCATACTTGGTCTCATGGAGCTTCATGGCGGTCTCTTGTCCATCTTGACGAGCATATACCATGGCGCCTGGTTGAAAAAGAGTCCATAGGTGTTCGTAGGT
This sequence comes from Hysterium pulicare CBS 123377, assembly GCA_000467715.1. Lineage (NCBI taxonomy): Eukaryota > Fungi > Ascomycota > Dothideomycetes > Hysteriales > Hysteriaceae > Hysterium > Hysterium pulicare. The sequence goes on along the minus strand of AJFK01000361.1, from coordinate 39,677 downwards.
CATTACTCCCTTTGATTTCATGTCTTGTGATGTGTCGATGAGCGTCTTGAATTCTTTCTTCAGGATGTTGTAGAAGAGTTCTGCGTGTTCCTTGGTCTTCCGACTCTCTTCACTGTCGTCCTGCAGGGAATTGATAGCCCTTTCCATTTCTGCCCACCGATGGATGATTGGCTCAAACTTCCCAGATAACTCGAGCCGGTTCAGGCCTACTGTGATACCTGGGTAATCCTTCAAAACCCCCTCCAGTAACTTCTTCAGCAGGGGGCTTTGAACCAGGATAGAATGGATGGCAAGCACTCTCCGAGGATCATTGTAGACTTTGACATTTCTAACCAAGATTGCCCATTTCGCAGTCTCGGCATTTTCCACAGGCTTACCGATGTCGTCAGGAATCGTCTCTTGCCATTGGTATCGGCCTTTCTTGTCCTCTTTCCCAGAATAAAGATCCTTCGTCCCACATGTCATGCCGACTTCGACAGGCTCTTCGGGTTCGTTCTCAATCTTTTTCTCTCCGTTGACCTCACCATTGACGACCTTAACGCCATTGGCTACGGGCTGAACCTCATCCTCTGACGAGGATGGGTCGTCTAGATGTGGAGCCATATTTCCTCTTCGGAGAGCACGACCGCGAGTAAAAAATCCGCGTCCTGTGCCTCTCAGATATCCTCCTCTTCCACGCGGAGGTAGTCTGTGAGCCACGGTGGAGGTTTCGAAAACTCAAAGTAAACAAGGTAGCTACAGGCAGGTGAGGTGTAAGGACATGTAGCAGTTATCCTCAAGAAACAGGGATAAGAGGGGGAAATAGATGATTTGGAAGGTGGATGAACCTCACGCTATTTAAGGCCACGAGGTTGTTGCCTATTCGGTAGGCTCCGTTGAGGCGGAGTCAAAGATTCTCAGGTAGACGTCCAGATAAGGGTTTATTGCACAGACCGTGGTTGGTGCCTAAGATGTGCAAACAAGTCTATGCAAACGCTGGGGGTTGACCGGTGAGGCTGCCGGCTGGTCTGCCTGAGCGTGTTCATGCCGGATCGTGACTGAGCTGCATATTGACAGCTGTATGGACTCCATTGGCAGATTTACATCTCGAACAGCTTTCAGGCGATGCTTCGGTCTTCAAGCAACACGACGAGCGGATGATAATACAATACATGCACACGATGTGCGCTGTGACACAATAGACGGTTGTTTGTGGGTGTGGAGATGACTCGTATGGAGAGTCATACATGTAGGCACCACCACGCACGGCCACAGTGTGGCGCTCATCGCTTCTGGACTTCCGGAGAGAGATCAGAAACAGCACCGATGACGAATGGCAGTAGTGTATAGACTGCATAAGGATCCAACGCATGAGATTCATAAGACATCTCCCAACCGTTTCATAGTTGCGGGTACCTTGATGGTGATTGTGTTTCCATTCGTGATTTGCATCCCAACAGGATTGCCGACCCGGCCCAAGCCGCAATATCAATCCCTCCATCGTTGCATCAATCAATAATAACGCGCTCATGTGAATCCCGGGAAGGACCACCGTGTGCTGTCTAGATATGAGAGGGAGGCCGCTGGTGGCCGACGCCGAATCATAGAGTTCACCACGAGATTTAGCTTATCTTCAGCGAAGGGATGGCGGGAGGCAGCAGCTGAAGTGCAAGACTACTTGGTCGGATCGAGCAATGCTTGTCTTCGCTGCCATGCGCCATTCGAGCATTGGAGCAAGTCATCTCTCGCGATCCACAATTCTGTGTCGCATTGTTAGCAGCCCTTTTCTCGGCTGGCGGTGCTTGGGTCTGATAGAGTAAGGTTGGCCTGTTATGGCTCCTCTGTCGGCCACACCAATACTGTCATATTCCCATCCCACGGTTCTTGCTTGGAATTCGCGCAGGACACTGTAAGCCCACTGCGTCTTACGAACCCTACCAGACTGGTCAACTGTCCTGAGTCTTCTCACTTTTTCTTACCTGCCTAAACCCGCCCTTCCTCGTTCCTCATGTCTGCCCTTCCCAACACAACTTCGCCCTCATCGCACGCCGCCGATCCCACTGCGACTTCTTCACATCCTCCCGCCCACAGCCTAGATCCCACTATTGAGTCAAATGCCTCCAAGAGAAGACTCTCCGCCGCCGCCACCTCCGGCTCCACCGAACTCGCCAGTCTTAAGATAAGACTGAAGCACTCTCTCCGCCAGTTTCCCGACTTCCCTACGCCAGGCATCCTCTTCGAAGACATCCTTCCCATATTCGCCGATCCCTCCTTGCATGAAGCCCTCCTTCGTGCCCTCGAATTGCACATTTCACAAACATACTCGGAACAGAACAGACCAGACGTCGTGGTTGGTCTGGAGGCAAGAGGCTTTCTCTTTGGTCCCAGTCTAGCATTGAGGATCGGCGCCAGCTTTGTGCCTGTGCGAAAGAAGGGCAAGCTGCCTGGGCCATGCGAGACGGCAGGCTATCAAAAAGAGTATGGAGAGGATTTCTTCCAGATGCAGAGTGATGGCGTTAAGCCAGGTCAGAAAGTATTAGTCGTTGACGATATCATTGCCACTGGTATGTTTTTATCTTACGCCTACCTTGAACGTCGTTTGGACAATCGATTGACTCTCCGATACAGGTGGTTCAGCTGCGGCGGCTGGCTCGTTAGTGAAGAAGCTCGGAGGCTCTCTTCTCGGCTACATCTTCATTCTCGAGCTCGACTTCCTCAAGGGACGAGACAAGCTTGATGCTCCTATATATACACTCTTATCAAGCCAGGAGAAAGCCTAGATGGCTGCCTTCTTTCACAGCAACAACAATATTTGGATTTGACGGCCCCATAGACTCATGTTCACTCTCCAAACCAGCATGGACAGGCGCTTCGGTTTGACTTTGATTTGACTTTGGCAATTGCATAATGCGCGGGATGGATTATGCTGCGATCCCGCGAAACTTATAACATTCAAATGATGGGTGAAGCAATTGGGGGGCATTTTCTACTTTGCTCTTTTTCTTGATCAGGCACACACACAGATAGATTGGATCAGGTTTTAAGTTGTGGTTGAATAATGGTCGATAGATAGCAGCTCTGTGCATATCTACCTTTCTACCTCAAACAGCAGAAGTCTGGACACAATTTTCCTTGCCCCTCCATCCAAGGATGCGAGCACGACAGACACACAGACAGCGGCAGTCCCCACCAATAGCGTGGCTGAACCCCCACCTTCCTAATCCACCACACGCTAGCATCGACATCGTCACCAGCCACGCTTCGAGTGTGCTTCGAGAAAGAAATGCTCTGCCATTGCCGTACCACAGCTTCATACACTCCAATTGCACGCCGTCTCGCTCCTTGTTCATCTCATTGGCTTCCTGTCCCCATCCAGCGAGCTTATCCCCCCAAAGCAACTCCCCTCAGGCACCATCGAAAAATGTCTGACATGAAGAAGATTCATACCGCTGAAGCATGTCCTCGTGAGTCTTCCAATATACCTCTCATATTCTCTCCAGCCAATTGGATGATCCAAAGACTAATTGAAACAAAGCTGCCGGACCCTACGTATGTCACCCTCCAACCTTCCTTCCACTTTCCACAGAGTCCCACATCCACAACTGCATCGCCAATTCCTCGTCGAACCTCCCAAACTGACGGGCACAATGGCATAGACCCAAGCCATAGCAGCAGGCCCACACATCTTCGTCTCAGGCCAAATCCCCGCCGACAAAACCGGAAACCTGGTATCGGGGAGCATAGCCGACAAGACGGAAGCCTGCTGCCAGAACGTGATCGCCATACTGAAGGAGGCCGGCAGTGATATCAGTCGAGTCGTGAAGGTGTGTCAGGGGGCGGCTGCTTATATGCATGTGGATTGGAGGCTAATTGGTGGTAGACGACCGTCTTCCTCGACGATATGGGAAACTTTACCGAGATGAATGGCGTGTATGAGAAGCATTTTGCTCATAAGCCCGCTAGGAGCTGCGTCGCTGTGAAGACGCTGCCGAAGGGCGTGCCGGTGGAGATTGAGTGTATTGCACTTAGTGGCGAGGGGAGCAAGCTATAATGACCATCGACCGGCTTCGAGAAGCCCCTCAGAGGTCTATGAGTGTGTGGCACCGTCGCTGCGACGTCTTCTGGAGAGACGTACGGCTAAAAATACAATATATGTTTATGTCCATATGTACAGAATAGCTATTTCTTTGCGGCTTTCACTCCAGCAGCCTTCAATCCTTTCTCCCTTCCCAAGTTTTCCAACGCCTCCTGAGTCACCTCCTGCCTGAACATTTGCTCCACGACGAGCTTCTTCCTCGACCTCCGATCGCCAATTGATATGGTGATGCCGGCGGATATATTGCAGCTGATGGAGCAGGTCAGAATGACAGCCGTAAGCACCTTGGGTCGATGTTTGTAGTAGATCCCCCACGTCGTCCCTCCCAGGGCCATTTGAAAGAGCGAATGGCAATCGAGCAGCACAACGATGGCGATGAGGAGGCGTAGAGAAAAAGCACGGTGCGTGTACGTTTCGTGAGGCTTGTAGAAGGTGTGGGAATTGGCGAGTTTGGCTTGGTGGTGCTCGAGTTTCCGCTGCTGCTCGAGCGTCAATACAATCGCCTCTGGTTCATTTTCCTCGGGCTGTTCCCCTGTCGGCAACACTGGAAGCTCATTATGATCTTTCAACTTCGGGAGTCCCCTTTCCTTCCTTAGTCGCCATGTGAGATGCCCGTAGTGGGCAACGAAGATCATGTGATATGTGTCCACGGCTCGCCATGGAGCGAATCCAATCCCCACGACACAGAAAAGAGCCGTCAAAATCTGGTCGCAGATCTCGATGAAGTATTTCTGCCGCCCGCCAGCTGAGACCCACCCAATTATGAAGAGAACCCAAGCGGCGCCCCAGAATGTCAGGAGAAAGGCGTAGAGTGTTACGAGAAAGCCTACGGGCTTGCGGATGTAGCGGCCGAACCCCTTCATTGTGCGCTTGAACTTGGCTCGTCGAGAATGGAGGAGATGACGGACATGATCGTTCAACTCGGCCTTTTCTTCCGCTGTCCAACCGGGAAGGGAGGCACCATGCGGCAGGACGGCATAGCGATGTGATTCCGATATACCAGTAAGAACCGAAGATATGGTTTGTGTCGACTCCATGCGACCCAGACCAGGGTGGGTCGGCTTCTCTGCTTCATATTGACCTTGTTGTCCTTGACTGTTTTCTGGATTGTCAAGCTCCGGGAAGCCTTGAGCAACACCAATCTCCTCATCCGAGGTGTCGGGCGAGTGCCGCGTGAGATCGTACGTAGGTTGGCGTCGATAAAAACTGCCTAGATTGGGTATGAAGAGGGAGTTCTGGACGTTGTTGAGGGTTGTAAGGGTTGAGACTTCGGGATCTAGCAGTGAGAGTTAGCCTTTGCTGGAAACATGAGATAATGCAGTATGTAGCGCACCAATAACGTCAAGCATATCTATAACCCGTGCATCGTACTCATGCGCATTTCCGCCCCGAGCGTGGATGCTGTTATGCGAGGTCTGTCTGCCTAAGACTGGCCTCGCGCTGGCATTGCTTGTTCCACGTAGTCGACCATGTGGATGCTCCGGAGGGGCGGGGAGAAACAGAGGGGTCGTTGTTCCCGATCCCTCTTCCTGTAACGTCTGTAGGGGTACAGCTGTCACCTGTCTCCTGATTTCCAAGTCGTTGGCTTGGTATGGAGCCAGCTGCGGCCGCTGGGGCTCGGAGCTGCTGCGTCGGCGATTCGTCTGCTCGCCATGATCGCCTTCAGTGCGCGTCGCTTGGGCAGGTCCTTGGGATTGTGACAAGGAGGGCGTCGAGGGCAGTCGCCTGATACGCACAGAAGGGCGGCGTTCTACGGTCTGAGTCTGAGTCTGGGTTGCGGGAGATGAAGAGGGAACTGGGCGTCGTGGAATCGAGTTCGTAGTTGTTATGGTCGGGTGGTGATGGGTAACGGTCGTGGAGTGAGGGCTGCTTCTGGTGACAAATGTTCGTGGACCAGCCGTCGACGAGGTGGTAGTGACGGTGTGGCCATGGGATGTGGTTGTGGTTGTAGTCGACGTAGAAGCTGGCGGATTAGGAGGTCTGCCGCCTCGATCAGGAGCATCGGCCATCTTTCACGATACTTCGCAAGGTTTTAGATTTACTTGCGCACCTCTTTGTTTGACCCAAAGGCCACTGCCGTCATACCTAGGCGCTCCGCAACTTTCAGCGAAAAGCCAGACCTATTTGCACTAGCTGCAGATGGCGGTGATCTGTCCCGAGGTCTTGGAAAGGCGCTAGAGACCAGTCCTCCAAACCTTACAACGAAAGACAAAATATAAACTTCTGAAGGCAGATTCGAACGGTTCCTAATCCACTTTCAATTTTATAGGATAAATGCTACAGAAACTCTCTTCCTTCTTTAATTTTGTTACTACCCACTCTACCCCCGCCGAGATTATGTAGCAGAAGGATCTATACTGGCCTTCTCTTGTTTAACCTCTTCTACGCTTACTGTTGCGACTTTGATTGTGAAGTGGACTCAATCTCGATCCCTAGACGTCTGGGCAAAAGAAATCATCTTCTTTATGTCACCAAACACTCTTGTCGTTCTTAGCCGCGCCGAGCCACCGTCCATGTCTGATCTCCAATCTTTATCGTGGACGACATCTCGAAACTATGGCTGCTACGGCATATTGTTGGTTTCTAGCGTGTTATCAACTGACGACAGCTGGATTTATGTAGGCGCGGCCGTTCTCTAACCATACACCCTGTGGAACGCGCACTGGAAAGACTGGTCATGATGACAGCAAACGACAGCATGAGAAGCGTATCCTCGCCTGGGTGACTTTACAAGTCAGCCAACGGATCAATCATCGGCAGCAGAAACCATCCGCTATATTCACAATTAATTTTACAGGTCATGGAGCATATTTGCTATGCGGTCCTACGAGCGTATCATACGTCAACTTTACGAACTCGTTCGATGAGTGTACGAATTATGGTAATGGTGGGTATGTGAAGGATAGTGTAGGTATATCTTTCCTACTAACTATGGTGGTCATCAATAGATGGGGGATAAGATGTTATTTGTATTTGAATAGATCCCAGGAAGCGGAGATAGGACCCAAACTCCGGATATCTGTCGGCTAACCACTGCACCACTATGCCCCTGCTGCCCCTCACCAAAAGCTCCACAATCGCGACAACACGTACCCCACATTCGCGTTATTAATGACGTTCATTGTGTGATTGCTCAATAAGAATATATAGACTCACAATGTTGCTCTCCCTTACTCACTGTTCTTCGTTGCTCGATAGGTTTAAGCACAGATATATGTCCCACTAGCTTACCTTGCCCTCGACATGAAGGAAGCAATTGTTGACGCGGGCCCAAAGGTCAAAATCGTCGACTCTCCAATCCCAGAACCGGGGCCAGAGCAAGTGGTGATCCAAGTGGTGGTTTCTGGTTCAAATCCGAAAGACTGGTATGCTGGGGCTTTGTGATAACTGTCCAACGCCTCCAGCTAACGCGCTCAAAGGAAAGTGCCAGATCTTATGAAGAAGAGTGGGAATGTTGGAGATGACATCGCAGGAATCGTTTATAAAGTGGGCGAGAAAGTTTGGGAGTTTAAGCCTGGGGATAGAGTAGCTTCCTTCCATCAGATCATGACGCCGGGAGGTAGCTTCGCAGAGTATGCGTTGGGACTGCAGCACACGACTTTCCATATCCCCAAGGAGACTACTTTTGAGGGTATGTAGCATGACTTCCATACTCAGCCGAGAAGATGGAAACTAATTAATGTTTTGTTATAGAGGCTAGCAGTATTCCCCTCGCAGCTATGACCGCAGCCGTCGGTCTCCATATGTATGTCCCCAAATTGGCCCGAGATGATAGTTTTGTTGAATTACGATAGTCGCCTCGGCCTCCCCGAACCTTGGCATCCAGCAACCTCTCCTACTCCACTCGTCGTCTACGGTGGATCGGCCGCAGTGGGTGCCTTTGCCATCAAACTCGCCGTGCGCGCGAACATCCATCCTATAATCGCAGTGGCCGGTAACGGTACCCCGTATGTAGAGACTTTGATTGATCGGAGTAAAGGTGATACAATTATCGATTACAGGAAGGGAGACGAGGCCGTGGTTTCGGGTATCAAGGAGGCCCTAAAAGGGGCAAAACTCAGCCACGCATTTGATGCTATTAGTGAGAAAGGCAGTTACATCAACATTGTAAAGGCTCTGGATCCACACGGCAAGTTGACGACGGTGTTACCCGCAAAGGACAATGAGGGCTTTCCGAAGACCCTTCAGCAAAGCTTGACACTTGTGGGAGCGGCACACACTGACCATAAGGATTTCGGATATATCTATTTCCGCCTTATGGCGAGAGGACTGCAGGAAGGGTGGTTCTCGGGTCATCCGACGGAGGTAGTGCCAGGTGGTTTAAGTGGTATTGAGAAAGCGCTCATAGACCTAAAAGAGGGCAAGGCGAGTGCGTTTAAGTATGTGTTCCGGATTGCGGATACGCCTGGTGTCAAAGGTGCCTCCCTGTAGATACATCTATAACGGGATAGGAACACATCCTTGCTATTGTGCTGTTTCATATCCTCGATACATTCTACATGTACTTACTCAATCATTCGTATACCGATGTCTTCAATTTTGCTTTCTCCACTTCAACAAGAGTAATTTTATATATACTCGTATCTTCTTGCATCGCCCATCAGCATCTGTTTTCCAGCGACTGCTTCAGGACTTGAAATGGCTCGAGTCGTTATCCGAGGATGTGTCAGTAGCTTCAAATTTGTCTTGATGTCAAGCTCCATACACCATACATACGCTCGTGCGCCATTTCTAAAACCATTATCTAATTAATTGAAGCCATGCTCTCAGACACTAATGGCTAAGACGTAGAAACTCATCAAACCCCCCAAAATGAACTCAACATCGTACGACCTGCCCAATCCTGGTGCCATCATTCGACGTCTGCCTTGGTACCAGGCCTCTACCGTCACCTTGTCTATTACTTAGCCAGACTTAGCCCCATCCCCTTCGCTGTCTGACTCATCTTCTCCAGTAATAACATCTACCTCCCATATTCCCCGCTCAACCGTAAGAGCCTTGATCACTTCTGTCCGAAATCTCATTGCAGCCGCTCGGTCGTTGATCTGCATCAACTTGCTCACTTCTCTCGAGAACGCTCCCTCATCAATAGCCTCGTTCAAAAGCTGTTTTGTGAGTTGAACGTAGCGATCAAAGTTTGCTTTCCCAGCGACTGTTTCGAAAATCAGAAGAAGAGGTGTCATACGAACTGGAGGGATCGAACTGTTGATCAAGTGTGAGGTAGCTAGACAGGGTGTTTGGTAGCCGAGTGTTCCGGTGACTGATGGTGAGGGACTTGGGGACCTCGTTGGGGATACTGCTGCTCCAGGTGGTGGCGAGATCGATGCTACAGAAGAGCTTACGCGGGTACTGATTGGAACATTACTTGATTTAGGAACCCGAGATGTCGGATGGGAGGGGAAAGGGTGCGATCGATTGGAAGTCGGTTGGAAACCATGTGAATGAGCCAAAGCCCATTGCTGCAAGCCAGCTGGAATGGTAGGGAGCTGAAATGGTCCAGATGGTGGTTGGGAATAGTTGGAAAGAGGCTTGACACTGATCGAAGTCTTATTGAAAGGCTTGAACGAAGGTCTCAAGCGCTGCGCGTCGCGTTCTTTTCGATTCTCTCTTGTAGGGTGCGACCTCTGCGCAGTGCAAGCCGTATAAGCATTCTTTTGGAGAATTCCCTTCTTAGCAAAGTGGTGATTGCTTGGAGTCCGAGAATGGGCAGAAGATACGGTGCCGGACGATAGTAAGGATCCTCGTTCGCCCGCACTTTGGAAGAAAGTTCGCGATCTAGGATGGGTAGACTGCTCCTGCTCCGCTTTTCTCTTTCGTGAAATCATTTGGAAAGTCTCGGGAGAGTCGAGTGAGATAATCCGCGACTGAGGCTTGATCATGTTTGGCGATGGAGGTTGTATGGCTAAAGAGCTTGCTCGAGCATTTTGATCTAGAAAATCTGGACGGACATGGGTGGGAGGGCCATTTGAAGATGACATGGGAAGCTGTAGGTGATTTCGAATGCCGGCCTCCATCATTTCTTCAAAAAGACTGTGAGACGAAGGCAATGCATTGGCTTTGCTGTATCCTGCCGGATGATGGCGCTGGGGAGGGTTGGTCATATCTCTGGGCACTTTCAGTAGTAAGCCAGAGACCGGTCCACCAGGAATTGAGAATGCGATTCCGGAAGTGAACTTGGGTCTACTTGTTCGTAATCAATCGAATGGCCAGTGTTAAGTGTGAGGGTCAACCTTGCTGATTGACTGTGGATAAGTGATAAGGATCAGAACCTCTCTTCAAGGTGATAAGGAAGTACATTTAGGTTCTCATTTGATTTGTGAATTGCATCTGAATTTGTCAGACCTTAGGGGGCTCATTCACTGTTGTCTCACTCTTAAATCAAGAATATTGAAGTGAGGATCCAAATGCTGAGAAGAATATGTGGTGTCACTTGCGCATGCTGCATGTCGCATTCCTTGATTTCGCTATATCTGAACATCACTGCGGCTTGGTCGAAATTTTGCCGCTTTCCCTAGTCATACTGAAAGATCTGGCAAAAGGTGAACATATATATACTCTTTACTTATGGGAACTGAGATCGCTGGAGTTTATGAGGCAGCATCAACGGCGATACGTGTAGAATATAGCACGCTAAACCCCAACTGCTGCACATGGCTCGAAGCGATCGCTTCGTCCTGCACTGTCAAGAACGAGCCAGAACCCATCATGCCTTATGACACTTTCATGCTCTCTAACTCCAATACTTGTACATCGCCTGTCATTCAGATGCGTGCCATGAATGCGAAGCGTACAATGGTAGAGGAGTTGTTGCGCTCATTTGGGAAGAGAGTGCTCGATTCACATCCACGGTTCGTCTTCCACAATGACCCATGGTTCTGAGTAGAACTCCTGGCTTGCTAGGTTCCCAGAATCGGCTTACCATGTACTGTGCAGTCGGCTCGTTCATTGCTTCTAGCAGCTTATTATGGGAATCTTTGAAAGTTTGTTGTAGATCTGGAGCGCGTCGTGGCCGGCGTCGAATTCCAACTCACCTCTGCAACACTCCGCTCGTGATGCTCTAAGCCTCATGGATAGTAGCGCAATAGTCAGTGAATAGGTGAAATGTCTTTGTCTATTAAACAATCAAGACAATGGAAAGAAACTTCACGCAGAGAAGCTTCTTTATGTAAGCAGCTTTTATTTTCATCTCCTTTGTCCCTCTCATTGTCCTGTTTCTCCCACAAACTATCTACTGCAACACAAACCACCGGCCAACTTTACTCGCCAGCAACTTTTCAAATCATCAACTAAACCATCCAGCAAAGCCATCGACTTTCGCCGTCCTTAATCCAGTCATAACTTAAAGCATGGAACCTAGCTCCATGTCCGAGATTGCGCGCCATCTTCTAGCTCTTCATGCTGCACCGTCAGCTGAAGCACAAGAAGAACTAAACATCCAATGGAAATCGAAAAACGGCGATTGCACAACTCTGAGAGAGGAAGGCCAAACAACGAGACCTATTTACGATACCGCCCCTGGTTATGATCCCGCGCAGGAGGTGCTCCCAGCAATCGCCGAATTTCTAGCTGGCAAACGTCCATTCCGGATTCCAAATTCAGGTCGAGATGGCCCGTCCAATGACTCAGATTCTGTCATTTACCGTCCGCTATCTCCACTACATGGTGATGAGGGCGAATACTGGACTAGAGCGTATCACAACCATACCGCCTGGCAGGCATCGGAGCGTTCAAGATTGCTCCATACCTACGGTCCAGAAATGTTTCTGGATCGGAATTCCGACGGAGAAACGATCCTAAATCCTCCAAAGACGCCGACTCTAGTGTCAAAAGAACTAAAACCTATGGTCCCGGACATTAGACACGACCCGAATGTACGCACCCCAGCTTTCCGTGGTATGTTCAAAGACTTCAGAACCCTTATGGAAAGCCTTTCAAAGAGGGAAGACACCTGGTACCCTGCTGGATTTAGGAAAGAGCGCATTCCGGTTAGCTTCGACCACATCTATTCGTTCGTCAAGCCAGTTTATGAAGCACTTGTCAGCTATGAATTTGCCCTCGAGGGACGAGATGCAGTGGCAAAAGTTTTCCACTCACTAAACTGCCCTTACGAAGAACTGGAGATTTTAGCGTGGAAGATTGTGCTAGAAGTCATCGAACTGCACACGCAAGGATCAGAGCGGAAGTCATTCATGTCATTCAACGCCGTAAGCACCTATCGATCCGCCGATAAACACCTGAACTTTTCCGGAAGAATCAAAGCCATCTGCAATACCCTCTCCAGATTCAAAGCTGTCTCTGTCCAGCTCCTGAATGGAAATGGCTTTCGCCAGCTCATCCACGCCCCTGAAACCCTGTACAAACAGCAAAAGGAACGTATGCCAGCTCCGCAAAATGGCGTACGCAATCCCCACCCTACTCGAACTGCTGCGAACGGACCCTTGAATACGGTTGCACCTGGGCAACCGCAAAATTCCAGCACTCATGCCTCCGGTAAAGCTTCGACTCCTCCGAGTGCACTCGCCTCCGCTCGACAGGTCAATCCAACCCCAAAGCCAAGCCCCAAACCTGAGCCTAGAATGGCTACACCTAAGATGGGCTCCCCTCCTTCTGCTCAAGTTAGCAGTCCTCACAATCACCATCTTGACCGGAGTGCCAGTTTGAACCAGCCTCCAAATGGATACAGCCAAATACACCAGACTACGGCTAGGTATCCTCAGCCCATACAGAACATGCAAAACCAAGCTATGAGCATGAATCTGCAGGTTAGGCTCGCCCAAAATGGGCATCAAAATCCTCAGCAGATGCCGCCTCAGTCTAAACTGCCACAGCAAGGTCAGCGGCCTCAGGGTATCCGACAGCAATACATACCCCAGGGTTCCAATATGCACTATCCTAGCCAGTACGTCAGTTCAAATCACACAATCCCCACCGGCCAGGATTACCAGTTTCCACAAAATACTGCATCTATGAACCATTTTCCACTGTATCAAAATCCAGCAGCTATGCAGGCTCAAGCCGCCGGATTGATGATGCAGGGGTCACCGAATATGATACCCCGCGGACAATCCAATGCAGTTCAAGTTCAGAATCCCCAGAGCGGGAGGAAGCGTAGTTTTGACGATGAGGAGGAGGTTTCCGGAGATGGAAAGAGGATGCGAATGGAGGGTATCGGAAATGGGAACGCACAATACGAAGGGTTTTATTAATTGGTCTCAAGTGATGATGGGCTTTCGGTACAGGATACCGAGGAAGAATCACTGGGTTGTTGCATTATCACTTTTGCGTTTCAAAGATATCTTATTGGCGTCAATAACTTAGCTTGACTATAGAATTTTCAAGTCCCATTCAAGTCTGTTCTCTCCATCCACCGCGAACTCCTCACTTGCCAGAATCCCTGGCAGCAGCAGAGCCCGCAGAAATCACTACGGGACCAGGTCCACAATAAAGGCTATCATCCGTTTCGTATTCAGAGTCACTCGGAGGCTGTCTGACTTCAGTTTCAGCATGCCCACGGTCTTCAGCGTCGACTTTGTATTCAGAAACAATCTCTGTGTTCTGAGGGCCATGGTTCTGTTGACTTGAGGAGTTTTTTGTCTCCAGGTCGCGATCAAAGGCCTCTCCTCTGGGTCTTTTAAGCCGGCTGCTTTCGACATAATCAGCCCACATTGCGTTTAAAAACGTTAACAAAGGTACTTACCCCGCAGGATATGCGTTGGTTAGAGCCCTTGTGATAGGGCCTGGAGATTCAATGGTTTGGACTTCATTATGCCCTTTCAATTGTATTCCACCGTCTGTGTTGATTGGGAATTGGCCATCCTGACTAGCTTCTAAGTGTCTTGAAGCTCCTATATCATTGTCGGATTCAGGGACAGGTTCTGGGTCTTGATGGTCTGACTCAGCATTTGCAATAGTCTCCGAGCTCACAGAGACAGCATCCTCTTCCTTAGCTGTGTTATCTTCTGAATCATCTACTGCGCCAATCTCGGTTTCAGTAGGATCAGATCGAGTTCCTGGAGGCTGGAGAGGGCTGGTCAATTCGGGGAGCGAAACGCTAATAGATCCTGAGGGCTTGTAGGAGGTGATTCCACCGTCCTCATTTTCATCTTGACTTCCAGACAGTTCCTCGTTTTCTCTATCACCTTCATCATCAATAATACCAGAAGCTTCCATACACCTCTGCTGACTGTAAGGTCCCATGCCATTGCCACTGCGTCGTTCCGCTGAGTATTCCGGACAATCTGGACAGTCGCCCCGATAGACGAAGTATCGCTCGCCCACAAAGTGACCGCAAGGCGCTTTATTGGGGTACTTGACACGCCAGCAACGAGTGTATTCGTCCCTATTGTGGGGGTATAGAGTCTTAGGGTCAAGATGGTTGGGCCATTTATGCTCACATCGATAGTCGGACTGAGCGCCAATTGGGAGATAGCGGTAATAGTTTTTCCAGCACATCGTGTGATTTTGGAGAGTGTGCGGGAAAGGGTGAGTTTGGAGTAAAATGATGTGGCATAAGAAAAGGTCTAGTTGGAGGTGTATAGAGCACTTAATTAATACTAGAACATACATTTCGAGAAGATAGTGGAATAGCCATGTTTGGGTATATCAAAGAGGGTTTGGAACATCTAGAACACGACTGAAGAGATCAAACAATAGCCAAGAGAAACAGTAGCGGAATTCAAGACATCTTGAATGCTCTTTCATTGATCATGAAAACCTACAATATGCTACATATCATGTGCAAGGCAATCGCTGGATCGCCAGATGATTAATTAGTAGTGTTTTGGGCCGTGGATGAAGGTTTCACTCCTTCGTTATCACCTGCCTTCTCTCCAACCTATCGGTATCAAAGCTGCGGCAACCTGCTCTACTCCTCGCTCCGTTGCTAGTAAATTGAACTGCGCAGAAGCGTTCCTCGTGTCCTGGACTTCAAGTCGAATACCAAGGTCGTTAATGTGTTTACGTGTCGCAGGTGATAGAGGCATGACAGAACGACCGGTGCCAACTATCAGTAAGTCTAGAAGACTATAGTCAGCTAATTTGATCCTCCTTGATCCTAAACTTAACAGTCCAAGCTTGCAAAGAAAAGAAGTGGTCTCATACCTGGCTTCGGCCATACCAGCTCCAGCAACCCCCAGGCATCCTTCTGGACCTCCCACTGCCCTTTCAAGTTCCTTAACCGGCCCGTTAGAGTATCATCCCCAACACCCCCCTCTGCGACCGTTCCTTCTCTCCTGCCTTCCCTGAGCCAAGGTCGCCATCGGAATGCCTCCCCACCCACAAGAAGAACTCCGCTCCCATTTATCCTCATGCCGTTATTTAAAGCGAAACCATCACTTGTGCAGGCATCGATGCCTGTTGCCGGCGCGGCTGTGTTTCGTAGTACGTCGAGCTGACCGAGGTCGGTTTGGGTATCTTCGTCGCTTTTGGGGCCTCGATCGCGAGATTTCGGCGGTCGGGCATTTAGAGAGGATGAGTTGTGCATGCATCGTGAGTGGTTACGCGGTAGTGAGGGTGACGTTCGTCTCGAAGCTGGCTGTGAATGATGCTGGGTGCAGCTACGAGACAAATTTCGGAGTTTGGACGGCTGTGGTATGAGTGATTGTGATCGCAGGCTTCTTGAGAGACATCGCCGTGCGGAGTTGGATAATACGTGATCCATGGCGTGCGATGAAGAACTTAATTGACCAGTCTGCGTGATTATGAAGGGCTGCGAGTTGAAAATGTGAGGCCGTCATAGTTCGGCCAAGACTGTGAAGCTTTGGTACACAAGCGATCCGCGCTTAAGCTCAACTTCTTCGCTCTCCCGCCGCCTCATTGCTCCATCGCGAAACATCTGCACAATGTTGGAGAGTCTGCTATATGATATCAAATTTTAACTAAAGCTGGTTTATTACAAATCATAGACTTCTCTTGATTCAACTCACAATGGATTCCGTCCTTTGTTCCCAATATTCTTCTCATACTCTCCGTCGTCTATCTCGTTATAATAAGCGAAATGAGTTAGTGAATGTCCCAAAGCTTAGGTATACTTACTATAATACAGTTGGCATCATTCCTGTCCAGCGACAATCAAAATATGCTGCCCTCGCTGCCCTCGCTGCATGAGAAGGCGGATGGTAGCATAGAGGGACTGATTCTTGTCGTATTCAAGATCCGAGCCAATGCTCCTACTGGGTCTGTAGGCTTTGATACCTCTCCCTGGCCGTCATTTTGAATACTCTGAGTCAGTAAAGATGACGTGCTCTCTTTTCGGATGAAGACCTTTGGGAATTTCAATTTTGAGGAAACCCGTCTCTTGAGACTGCCCTTGGATAACCTCGAAGGAGATGCCACCACACTAGTACGTCTTATCGTCTTGGCTCTCTTGTAGAACTTTCGGATCATCTTACGCGGAACATTTGGAGTCGGCTCTCGATACTTCTTCGAGCTTTGCGTTCCCTGGTCGGCCTGTTGAACGCCTGCGTGCACACCCGGGATAGAAATACCATCTTGCTCGTCCGGCGAGAACTTCCACTTTAGGGCACCTTCTTTTGCACTCGAGCAAGTCAGCGCATCCTTCTGCAGGTGGAACTGTGCTACTTTGTCCTGGTCTCTCCACATATCTCGAACTGTCAGTGTCCCGATCGGCCTGCTCTCACTTGTTGATGTGAAGTTTGACCAGCTAGGGTACATGATGCGCTGACAGTTTAGCGGCGACGGCGATAGCTCCGCCCATGGCTTGATGATCTGGCGCATCTCAGCAGCCATCTTCTCTGAGGACCTCCGCCGTTCCTGCGGCAATTCTTCCTGTGAGTTCGTCGTTATCAGAGCCAGCTCTGATTCTTCCCAGGACATTGGGAACGACGAAAACATGATGCTTGCGATGCGGAGTCAGTGCTCCAGAAAGATGTTTTCTCTTGCTTTGGGTGTGGGTCTTGAAATTCGATAGCGTGGCCTCTGCTTGCTGGACGATTACACGTGGACACAATATTTACGATCCTCACCGCTAGACAAACGCAATACGGAACAACCAGAAGTACAGAGAGAATGAAGAGAACAGCCACATGTCAGAGAATATATTGAAGAATCGTTCCTCACTTATGAGTCTTCAATGGTTGAACAATGCATTCATCGCGTACAAAGGCATTGTGCAACAGTCAACCGGCTTCATCAATAATACCTGCACTCGATCCCACCGCATAGCCTAATGGACAACTTCCAGATTTGCAACATGGTCTGGAAATGATACTTGCCCGCGCTTTAACAAGCAGCTCTGAGGTACTTCCGACGCCGGATCAAGAAGCATGCAAACCCGAGCAAAACACGATACATCCTTTAGATGTAAGTCTTCAGCGGTGAACTCCTTCCATACTTGCTACTACCTCACAGTCATGCTTCAAAATCTTATCAGTATCGCACTGATTCTTCTTATTGGCAAAAGACACCATTTCTGGCGAGGACCGTTTGCGCTTCAAGCTGCTGTAAATTACCGTCAAGTGTGATAGTATCTTGCAAAACAACAAACTTGTATGTTTGTAGCTTACTTATGTGGCTCATTTGTCTCTTCGCTCCATGTATATTCTTGATGCTGGCCGTACTGCGGCGTGAAACAGCGTTCGTATTCCGCGTCACAACATGACTGCAAGAGTCCGTACTTGCCACCTAGCGATCACCTGCGGTTTCCTCTGAAACTTGATTGTATCAAACTTACCTCTATGTGCTTCATGGCACATCATCATGCTTGCGCTATTATCATACCCAAATGCAGTACGTCACTCCTCTTTCTCGCTTGCATATGCAAAAATTCACGTTCACTCTCAAAATTTTGCGCTCCAGTGAGCTCTGTATCTACTTGGTGCATCACACGATATATGTCAGATCGTTTTAATATGGTTTCCCCGCCCACGTCTACACATGTGTGACGATGAACGTTGCTTATCTTGTCATACTCAATTCACAACTATTGTCATTCACGCGTCGTGAACGTCAGGAATATATACAACATGTTTAGCCCTTCCTACCACGTTTTTTCCAGAACAACACCTTCGCCTTCTACTACTACAACCAGCGGTGCAGTAACGATTCCAATATGGAAGTCCTTGCCACCACCAACGACTTAGTCCACGACGAAGTCAGTCAAAACAATGCTATTGGCAGGGTCAACCACAAGTCAAGCGAAGACCAAAATGCTCTGAACCATTTCGATACGATACCCCAGGATGTTGGACGATCCTGGCTAGTCCACAGTTCCAAAGATATGAGGAAGATCTACCCTTACCGGCGGTTCAAACGATTACATCTAGAGCGAAAATTTGCGCGCCCACAGGTAAACCCTTACTTGATTCAAAAATAATACTATTCAGAATACGAGAGCAGTACTAATTTTCATCATAGACGGAAAAATTCCCTTTCATGTCTCTACCGGCCGAGCTACGCGTCCTCGTTTACGAGTTCTTCCTCACGCTAGATGACCCTATCGAACTTTGGCCTATTACTTGCAAAGACTCATACTACGATAACAAGCTTGAGAGGAAGGCACAATTCCTTCAATATCGCAGCAGATATTTCCCACGGGTCGGGCTCCTTCGTGTCTCGAAGCTGGTATACTCCGAGGCCGCGAAAATATTCTACGGCATGAACGAATTTCGGTTTTCAGGGATTAATGGATGGATGGTGTGCTCGGCCTGGCTGAGGACCATCGGGCCAAACCATTATCAGCACTTGAGGCATGTGACATTGCATGTTCCATTCTGGGGCGAAAAGCTCCACGCTCGGGATGAACTGTGTTGCGAATCGAATGCACAGAATGAGCGATTCTACTACTACCTGAGGGGATGGGGACTTAAAGCTAGATTCCCCAGGCACAGGTACTCCCAATATAGTCAGGCAATTTGCGATTGCTTAGGCATGTTCAAGCAGTCCGAACTTCAGACGTTGAAGCTGGTCCTACCGGACGGCTATCGTATTGACAATAACCGTTCAGCATGGATATGGGATTGATTGAAAGCTCTACAGGGAACCATAATCACCTTCGTTTTTCTGAGGAAGTACCTGGAGCCAGGGGTGGATCTTGCGAAATGGGGCAATGAAGAGTTGGGGAATCGATTGGTCGATGCTGAGTGGGAGATTAGTTATGGGTATTGGGATGACTTGGAGGGGATCACAAGTATGTATACGGTCTGGAGTAGCGAGGAAAATGCCGACATGGTAAGCGATCTCCAGGCGGAGCGGTATCTTGAGGGTTGATGTGTGTCAGTAAGCGCTTTCGAATTGGCAGGAAACCAAACGGAGGAGTTATAATGTGGGCGTTAAGCTGGGTCTCCCAGAAGCCCCCAATGAATTCTAAGATGAGGGTGGATCCAAATCAATCAGAGAATAGTCTACCTTCTTGTCACTACGCCGTCCCAACCAGGGACGCCAAGGCTCTTCCCTGACTGCGAAGAACACTACATCCACTGTTGGAACATTCCAGTTCCCCGAGCAAACAATAATGGCAAATGTGGTGATAGACTATATTAGCCAACCGATATCTTTTATCAGGGATCTACAGCTTAAACATTGGACATCCAGGCCGCAGAGCACGGTCAAATCATGCAAATGCAGCCATACTGTCGTATGTTTTAGGGCCGACTCTTTCGATCCAAAACGAACCGATGCTCATACGGCTGTTATATATGAGCGTAGCAGGTTCTGCTTATATATTGCGAGTACCCAATCAGGTAAGCATCTGGAGCTGAATTTATGCAGATGTTCGCATTACTTCATATGTTAAGATCCGTCATGGCTTATTTGCCGCTTTAGATTCACCTCTTCATTATTTAACGGCTATCTGTACGAATCTTCCGTTCACTTGTGTTCCGGCTGCGGTGATTATCCATTAAGTGACGGCGGAAAGATTTGCTTTCGAACTAGGATTTTCACAACACATTCTTAAACACATCAACCACCTAAGTTGATTTGCAAGCACCTCAACCATTTTCAATCGCCATAATCAACCCAAACCACCTGTAAATCAAAACAACTACTACCAAGAATAATGCGAGGAAGCCAGCGAGGAGGTTATCAAGGACGCCATCAAGGGGGTCTTCGAGGCGGTCCTCGAGGTGGCCTTCAAGGTCATCAAAGCCAGCCCAAGCAACGACGAGAAGCATGGCTGGTACATACGCGCGAGGAAGTGTCCAAGGGATACCCTTCTAATCGATTCGAAAAGCTTCATTGTGAGCTGAAGTACGCTCGCCAGCAGGTATGTGATCTAGCGTCTTACCAACAACTTCTTCAAAAGAAATCAACAATCTAATGCTGTCGTAGACCGAGACGTTCCCGTTGATGGCCTTACCCGTGGAACTACGGCTTCAAGTATATGAGTCAATCCTCATCTTTGAGGAACCTATCGAACTATGGGCTCTCCCTCGCAATGACGGTCATGCAAATGCGGTGCGCAACAAGGGGTTTAAGAGTCATCATCGCAACACCAACCCTCGAGTTGGCCTCCTCCGCGTGTCAAAACAAGTCTACCAAAAAGCGGTAAAGATATTCTATGGCTGCAACGAATTTCGCTTTTCCGGGCTCAACGCTTGGATGGTATGTTCAGCATGGCTTAATACTATCCAACCCCGCCATTATCAACACCTCAAACACGTCACTCTCCATGTTCCTTTTTGGGGGGAGCAAGTGAATAGACGCGGATATGACAGGTGCTGCGAGTCCAACGCCCAGGCCGATCGTCTGTATGAGTACCTGTGTCGAAAGGGTCTCCGGCCTGAGTATCCCAACCATCGCCTTTGTAACTACACTCAGGGGTGGAAAGACTGCTTAGACTTGTTCTCGCACTGTAAGCTCAACACTCTGCAGCTTATACTACCGCTCGGGTACTGCATCGACTATAACAGTCCGACGAGGTATATGTGGAACGCACTGAAAGCACTTACAACCGAGATTGAAGGACTCAAGATTAGTTTCGTCTTCCTTAAGTCTTTCGTCGAATCAGGTATTACACCTGCCCGAGGCGATCTCGAGCTACAAGGTCGCTTGCTAGAAGCTAGATGGGATATCGGGCACGCTTACTATCGTAACATTGAGGATAGAACCTCGCTTTACGATGTGTTGACTGACGAGGAGAATGAGGAGTATCTGCATAGCTTGGAGACAGACGGTTGGGAGGTTGGCCTCTAGAAAAGAAGGAGTTACTGGAATATGATTGGGACGAGAAGGCAAAGATAAAGTTGGAGAGCATTACATTGATAAGAATGATGTTCACGTATGATTTTCCACATACTTTTGACTATCTGAGAGAGCATGGCTTGAACCCTAAGCGGTATTGTGATTATACCCGAGCGCTGATGGACTGTTTGAAAGTGTTCGAAGAATCGAGACTTCAGAGTCTGCAGATGGTTCTGCCTGAGAGGTTCAGGATCGATTTTAGGTTCACGACCGGGATGATGTGGGACCTGATGAAGGCTCTACCGGATAAGATTATGGGCTTGAACATCACTTTCGTTTTTCTCAAAAAATTCGTGGACCGTGCTATCCTCCTTGACGGGGCAGATAACGACGAATTGGTGGGCGTTTGAATGAGGGCGAATGGGATGTGAGTCATGCCTATGATGATGATTTGAAGGATAAGATGGTCATGTACCGCGTGTATAGTGAAGAGAAAAACCGAGACCTGGTAACAGACGTAGAGGCGGAATGGTACTTCTGGAATCAGTGGGGATTTGGAGTGTTGACTCAAAGACCTCGAGATCATGGTCGACCAATTGACTCTTTTTGTCGTCGACGGTGACGACAGCGTGTATTCTAAACCAGAACCAAAGAAACATAACTAATGAAACTTAACGCAAAAACCAAAAAAACAACGTTACCTCATACAGTGAAATTGACCATAAGTAAGAGCTTCAAATATAATCACCGCTTACGCGTGGTTCAGCTCGACCAATAGGACATAGGGAGCATATTGTTTGTGATGCTATGAAAGATAATAAAAAGATATTATTATGTTGATAAACTTGATATGAGCCACCATCCGTGACCGATATGCATGCTTCGTGCACGGACTGCGAAGTGAAGGATTGAGGGGTTCCAAGATGTTACTGGAGGTTGGCATTGAGAAAAGAAACCACACCAACCATACCACGCCTTATGCACGCTGCACCCTCTCCGTATCCGATATCATTGAGATGAGGCTTGATCCTAACACAAGCCTCCCGCCACAACAGGGCCCCCTGCCAGTTCTACGTCAAGGTGCTTTCGCCGTGCAGCTGCCCACGCAGGGCCGCTGATAAGGCAGAGATAGGTCATGAAACTCTTCGACTCTGCATCTTCCATTCCCCTTGGATAGTTGAATAATTGCAACATCCCGATTCATCATGACTGTTTTTGCTACGCCGTCTCAAGTCCTGTTCTCATATTCCTGTACCCTGATCATCCTTTATGTACGCGCGCTCCATGACCCTGCATCATCTCTCATCTAAGGGTCTACATGTAGTACATTGCTCTTCTGATATACCGCGTCACACTTCATCCTTTAGCAAAGTATCCAGGACCGCTTCGTTATAAACTCAGCAACTGGCCTCTCGTTTGGCAGGCTTTCAATGGCAATCGACATCTTTTCCATTTGCAAGACCATGAGAAGTATGGTATGAGAGCAGCACCCGAGCCTTGAGCCCGAGACTTCTGGATTGAATGAATAACTACAGGCCCCATCGTTCGGATCGACCCAAACACGCTCTCCTTCAATACGCAGACCGCATTAAACACCATCTATGGATCACGCAGCGTCAACGTCGTCAAAGGCGAGTGGTATAAGACTTTCGACATAGCGACTGGAGCATACAGCAGCTTCACAGAGACAGATAAAGAGAAACATGCCGTCAAAAGAAGATGGCTTAGCCCAGCTTTCTCCGAGATGACCAATCATTCAGCGGAGCCGTTAGTTCTCAAGAACATTCAGAGGTTTTGCGATGTAGTCAAACCAGCGAATGAATGGAGTGAGAAGCTGAACATGTCTACTATGTCAACCTATTTGGGATTTGATATCATGGGGATTTTGGTTTACGGCATCGATTTCCAAACCGTGGATAAAAATGAACATCGGGACATTGCGAACTCGATTGTCACTGCCTCAGCATTCTTGTATTGGGTATTTGACTCCCGCAACTGACTCCGCTCAATTCGGCGTATTAACTTCCACAACAGGTATCCTACTTGCCATTTGCGTGGCTTGTGAGGCCCCTCCTGCGGACCAGACTAGTCGAAGTACTAGGTGGTAAGCCGGTGGAAGATAACAACAGACTCATCGACTATGCAAGCGGCCAAGTAAACAAAAGACTTGACGAGAAAGAAGTTGGGATGAGCGTAGAAGGCGATTGCCAGAAAAACTTTCTGCATTATCTACTAAGTGTCAGTGATAGGAAAAGTGGCTGGCAACCAAGCCGAACCGACTTGAATACCGAATGTCTTAACTTGATGAACGCAGGTGCAGATCCATATAGTGGGGTCCTCGCAGCCGCTTTCTTTTATCTCTTGCATTACCCGGTCGCGCTTTCAAAAGCGACTGCGGAGGTCAGGTCCGTTCTTACCTCCACACAACCTTTGTTGGCCCGAACGTAAACTGATTATGAATAGATCCACCTTCCAATCTCCAGAGGAGATATGCAGCGGACCAAACCTGAACTCCTGCATTTACCTTCACGGGTGCATCGAGGAAGTACTGCGCAGAGCAGCTCCCGTACCCAGTCATCTACCTCGTGAAGTCCTTCCTGGCGGCATCGACATAGATGGACATCACATTCCCGCTGGCATTAATGTTGGCGTCTCGACTTACGCAATTCACCATAATGCCGATTACTTCCCCGAACCCTTCTCATTCCGCCCCGAACGCTGGATCGAGTCCGATAACGTGTCGCATGAAAGCGTCAAGCTTGCTCAGCGAGCCTTCGCACCCTTCGGTCTAGGTGTAAGAGGGTGCAATGGGAAAAACATCGCGTACATGCAACTCAAACTTACGTTAGCTCATGTATTATATCATTATGACATGCGCTTAGCTCCTGATGAGATTGCTCGTGGCGCTGGCAGTCCGAACCTGGAAGCTGGCAGGCAGAGAGTGGATGAGTTCCAGATGCATGATGCACTGGGGTTCGCAAGAGATGGGCCCATCGCACAGTTCAAGGTCGCGCAGACCTGTTAAGTGAAATCACTATTCGATAACAATTTTCACGACAGCACAACGGTTCACGACCTGCATGATTTCATAATCTATTTCATCAGAATATCATAAGCTCGTTATATCTCTTATCACACAATGACGCTCTTTCTTTGATATTCTTTCTTAGCAGTCCAAATTATGATAACTTCTCATAGGCCTAACCCTGGTTGATGTTTCTCGAAATCACAATATAGCCTCAAGTGTGCGAACTGGCTTTAGCCCCTGTCCCAAAGCCCGATCTATCTATGTACGTCTATGGATACGTCCTAGGCACTCTTAACATCATAACTACAAACGCTTAACCTCAGATGTTGGTGAAGCATCATTTCCTCGAAGACGTGACGCAACCGTTCTAATTCTCATCACTCAACCACGGTAGATAGCCTTGGAACCCTCTGATGGTTATTTCATAGCCACGCACGAGATTAACATATACAATATAAATACCTGGACCGCTCCCTCCGTATCCTGAACTCACAATATCGAAACTCTCAATCTTCTACTCCCACCTTCCTCAAGACTTATAACAGCATCCCTCCACATCCAGACTTCAGGAAGTCATCACTTTTAACAAGCTCTCAACGACGCGAACTGGACTTGTCAAGTTTCCCAAAGACTAAACAGACCGTGCGCGCCGATCAAAAAGAATCCGGCCGCATTATCACAATGAAGGTTTCTGCTCTCCTCTCCGTTGCTGCCTTCGCGGTTGGCACCTTCTCCCTCCCTCTCTCTCAGGATGAGGTGCGCTTTGTCAGCGCTACCCCTGTTCCCCGTGCTCCAAGTCAAACTAAGGAGGTCCATCCCCCTCTCACGGCCAAGTTGACTGACAACCCCGGACAACTATATTTTGATCCCCCCCGGGAAAAGCCGACCGGAGGGAGAAACATAGGGGCCAGGGATCCCTTTTTCAGCCTCATCCCGGTGCCTCATACTCAATACTCGTCTCACATGAGCCAAGCTACTGCGAAGCCTGTGCCCCGTTCCGCCCAGATGGTTCCCGGGTTTCCTGATCCTTTTGCGCCTACTCTCTCTCCTCCGCCAAGTCCTTCGGATATGAAGAAGCTTCTGGATCTGATACCGCCTTACAGGAGGCCACGGCCTGACGTAGAACCTATCATAACATATGTACATGGAAATGATACAACAAGGTCCACGGAGGATCCACACCTGCTACCGCCTAACTTGTTGCCACCGCCCTTCCCAACGAAGATCATCACGAAGCCTACGCCTAATCCGACCATCGAACCGCGTGACGGTCAACGACATGGGCCTGTTGCTGTCACGGTGCTCTATACCTTAAAGTCCACCCCACCTACGGCTACCAAACCTATCCAGATGGATATCCTTGCACGAATCTGAATGGGAAGTAGGAAAGATGGTGTGTGTAAGAAGATTGGAGGCGGTTGGATGGGAATTAAGAGGGATAGGTTGTGGCAAAGGTTGTGGGGTGATAGTGGTTGGGGGTTTGGTGCAAAGCTGATGGAAATCCTTAAAAAGGCCTTCATGGAGTTCGGAGAGAACCTACATTTCTTATACGTTCTCTTGCCTAGCGTCAATGCGGTTCTATATGATTGAGTTCTAGTTTTTCATGTATTGTTTGTTGATGAGTTACTGCTTTCTCTTTTCTTATCATGTTAGTGCGACGATGGAGTTGAAGGATTCGGTATTTAGAATAGAATGCTTCAGTGAAAATGCTCTTCCCTGACATTCTAAGGTTGTTGAGGTATGCTGAGCTCATCCGAGCACTATGACAAACCTTGAAAGGATTTTCTAACCGTGAGATCGTTCAGCTTATTCTCGTTATCGCTACGCTCGCTCTGGGTTGGAAGGCAAGCGCCCTCAGTATGGACCATTGTATCGACCAGTCAACCCATAAGAAGATCCTCCATCAGCTCATCCGGCCGCACAATCTTATCATCATCATACTCCGTCATCCACCACCCCGAGATTGGTTGCACAGTATCAAGCACTCTTTCTCGACCGCTCGCACCCAAGTCTGTTTCATTCTCTTCCTTCCCACTTTCCTGCCTTCTTAACACCTCCCCCCGATCCAAGTACCTCATCCCACCCAACCCCGCAAAAAGTCTACATTTCTTGATTCTCGGGGCATTCGGTCCCCCTTCCCCAACTGTCAACGGCACGCTCACAACACCAGACGGGAAATCCCCTCCGTCTAGCTCATGCATACAGCCCTTCTGAACCGCTTCCTCGCTACACCGGAGTTGCTGTACGCCATCATTATTCCAGAACCCGAAGGCCGTGAGCCAGCCGGAGACAGTGTCGCTAACACCACACATCCTGGCCGGATGATGCGTAGCCATCCTCATCCAAAAATCGCTGACTCCTTCATCGAGATCGAAAGTCTTTACGAAGCCTTGGATCGCTGGTTTGAGATGGAGATGCCACAACTTCACCTCATTACCGAAACTGGGTAGGCGTTCAATGCGGGAGAGGATGAGTGCCCAGTCTTTACGCTCTCCAAGCAATGTCACATATGGCAGTCCGCATATCTCTTCCATGTGATATTTGAAATACTTCTGCATTGCGCCCATCATGATGACGCTCGCAACTTCAATATCCGTCTGCGTAGTCGTGGTGAAAGCTGGCATCATCCACTCCCTCAAGTCAGGCGTCTTAACGTTCTCTTGGATGGCATGCGTCAATTGTTCGGCACCTGCACCGTAATCTCCGGGTGTAATCAGAACGCTCAACTGCTGCTGGCCCTGGTGATCCACAAATATCGAGCGTAGTGACTCCGCGTTCCGGTTTATGTAGACGGAGAGCTGGGCGAGAATGGAGAACCAGATGTCTTCGGGACGGAGGACGAGATGGAGGTGCCCGTAGTAGGCTCCTAAAGCTGCGTAGACGAAGCCATTTCTGCATCCGACCCGCGCAGGCTGCTGTGGGTCGTCACTAAAGGTTGAGGCGAGGATTTTGGAGACTTTGGGGTGTTCGCGTCGGCATGATTGTTGCAGTAAATCGGCGCTGCTGGTGACTGGTGGGGTCCATGATAATGATTTGAGTGTGGGTTGGGGCGAGGGACGGATTGTTACAGGCATGACGGATGGTCTTCAGCCTTTTTTCCTATCATGAGAACTGAAGTATAACCTGGATTATCGTGTATCTCGGCTCACTGGTGTTGAGGTTGAGCCCCCAGGCAACCGTATGTATCTGCGCGGGGTATGCATGATGCAGGATTGTGGCTGTGCTTGAGGATATATGAACAAGACATGGAATTGAATTGAACAACCGTAGATTTATGTGCATGTCGACAAACATGAAAGATTGAAGAGGCTGAGAAGATAGCGCTTCTAAACTTTCAGCATCGTGGAGCGTTCTCTAGTTCTAGGAGTCATCCAGGAGTAAATAGTTTTGTACAACTTGATATACTACCCCTACCGTAGATCTTCTTGAAAACCAACCATCTATGAATCGAAGAAGTCTTTGTTAAAATATAGATAAAGGTCTAGTGCTGGTGCTTGGTAATAGTTGTGCATAGCGAGTGGCGCTCGACCTACCGCATTCGACCTAGCACATTCAACTTTGCCGCGGGTTTATGAGAGCTGTAGTATATCCAAAATTATCTAATAGTGTGCTGTAGACTTGTATCACCTAAGGTAAAGTACAGTGTATTATATGATTATTATATGACATGCGGGGTTGTTTCGGCGAGGGTCGTTGATCGCTATGATTGGAGGCTTTGATGAGAGGCAGCGACCTGGATGGCGCTCCCCTATGGATTGAGCGTCACCCGCAACCCTATAGCTGCCTGTAACTCCTTAGTAATGCTGTTAGACTTCTAGACCTAGGTGAAGGCGCTTTACAATTTATATTTATAGTATAAGCTCAATAGTAGCTCTACCAAGATTTCATTCCGATACGGCGGTAGTTCGGGATGAACACCAGTAAGGTTTGCTCCGCTCCCGTGTCTGACGGGATGACGACAGCAAAAAAGCTTGACCTACCTTAGTGAGACTAGGCCGGCAAACGGTCTAAGACAACGTCTTTCGCCTCGGGCTTGTAATCCCAGTCTTGTATCAGACTCTTATCCGCCTTCCTCGTGTCATCCCATTTGAGCAGCTGCTCGTAATCGCCGCACATGTGCCCGGTATTGAAGAAGGGGTATGGCGCACTTATGCCTTTTACCCACCGGAAAGTGACGATTTGGGCGTCGGCGGTGCACATGAGGCGCGTTCGGAGGACATCGACGCAATGCTCGAGGTGCGCTTCCTCAATGTCGGGTTCGTTTGTTAGCTTCTCCTTGAGAATAGGGAAGAGGTGTGGATATTTGGTGAAGTGGTGATGCTCCCACAGAGATTGGAGGCAGTGGAGCTGATGGGCGCTTTCTAGGTATCCGAGATAACCCTAGTATTGTTGTCAGAAACTTCTTGTTATGGACGCGAGTAGGCTGATCACTGGATTTATCATTCTCTTAATGCGGGGAAAGTAAGCTCAAAACTTACACCTCCGGCCGAAGCAGGATATTGCACAGAATCAGTCGACAGTCCTAGCCCCGCGATTTCCTGCGCAGTCAGATTGAGCGGCCCAGTATGTGTCAATCGGTTCCAGCGGTCAACAATTTCTTGCGTGGGTGGTCCTGCGGGACGGGCATCACTGTCAGCATTGCATGCGGTCGGTATGTAGGGTCATCGGGAAGTCCTCGATGGATTACTCACCTTTGTAGGGAGATTTCTGCCAGAAAGAATTCTGGAATATCCTGAATGAGACTCTTAGCCATGAACTTTCTCTGAAGTTGGTAGATTTCGAACAGGTCATACCGATACTGAGGAACATCTGATACTGATTCATAGGCTGGAGAGTACCCTGGAGCTATGATACACTCAATATCTTGACTTGGAACAAACGTCTCATGTTGCTACTTACCATATGGTGATGAAGCGGAGTGCGTCTCGGATGTCTGCTGGTTTTGGGTATCCTCGTGTCGAAAGAGAATGATTACTAGCAAAGAGATCGTAACGATATGAGCAATCCAGTGAGAGACATCGGCGATACGAAAGGACGACGGCTTCTTTGAATACTGTTTGGTTGACCCTAAGAATCCAGATTCAGAATCGTAGGTGTCTTGAGAGTTGGAGGTTCTATCCTCGTCTTGTGCCAGTACGTCATAAGCGGAAGGCATAGTTGAATGTGTTGGAAGTTGTTGCACGCTTGGATTGCGTTCTCGTTCTCTTTTGTGACCTTGGTTGTATCAGCGGAGATTTCGGGCCGTTCACCGCTTGATCGCTTGGTAACAGTACCAGTGAGGCAATGTCTCTTGAAAAATCTAAGGTGCATTAAGGCGTCAGCAATTTGCTCAGAGGAAACAGATTTATGTGATAGCTTGATAATAGGACCCCGGTCAGTCGATCATGACGGATGAAACATTCACCCCTCTCGGATACGAGGGACTGGGGGCTGAAAGACAAACCGGAGATGAAATTTGATATAAAACCATTTACCTATTCGGGCAGGAGAGAAAGACGAAAGCACTCCGCTATCACGAACTCGCGAACCCACTTTACCAACCGTATTATGAATCCATGGGAAAGTGCATTGGGGCCAATGATACCTAGAGTTTTCGTTAATATATGCATGTTCCCTCCTCGTGTCCTGCATCTTCGACGTTTCAAAGCGGGGACAAAGATCAGCCACAATACTTGAAGGTCCCATAGGATCTTATGCCGTACCATAAGAGGCAAAAAGAACGGCAATTAAAATGGCGTTAGAATGTGAAGTATGACATTTAAGCAACCATAAAACCCATGACCAGAATCTAGGCAGTTTGGAAGTCATCAGCACAAACTCTTCCCATACCGTTTTGACCAGCCTCAGATTCAAACTTCACCATGCTATTCAAACAAGTCATCTTCCTCTCTGCTGTTATCGGCAGTGTCAATGTCATTGCTGCTCCGCTCCCATCCGGTAAGTTGATGAGTGAGATCCTGGAAGATATGGGATGGCTGATATAATATATGTAGATGCCAGCGAGTTTGCTTCAGCATCTTACGCTCATCTGTACAAGGAGGCAGAAGATGAAGGCCTAGTCAAGCGCGAAGCGAAGCCCGCTGCTCCTGTCGAATTCGCTGGAGCCTCCTACTCCCATCTTTACAAAGAGGCAGAAGATGAAGGCCTAGTTAAGCGGGACGCCAAACCAGCGGCTCCCGTAGAGTTCGCAGGTGCTGCTTATTCACATCTGTACAAGGAGGCAGCCGACGCCGGGCTTGCTGAGAAGAGAGCCCCACCGGAATTCGCTTCAGCATCATACGCTCACTTGTACAAAGAGGCTGAGGACGAAGGATTAGTCAAGCGTGAAGCTAAGCCCGCTGCTCCGGTTGAGTTCGCAGGGGCCGCTTATTCTCACCTTTACAAGGAAGCTTCCGATGCAGGACTCGCGGATCGAGAATCGAATTGATATGTTGCGAGGACGCCATAAGATCGTTCGTTAAAGCGTGCAGCGCGATATGCTGATTTGGACAATTTTACGGAGGGGTCGAATGGCTACTTCATCACCTTCCTCAATGCGTTGGTGAATGTTCGTTACTATTGGCGAGGGGTATTAGCAATTACAGATGGCGCGAAGGAAAGTTTTGGGGTCGAAATTTGTCGCTCGTTGGCATTGATGATAGCAAATCCTAGATGACTGAGGATCTCTTCTAGAAGGATTCTAGTGTGACCCTCTTTAGACAATTATTGCAAAGCTAGGGAAATCTTTGATTTGTGAAATACCGCGGTATGCCAGGTAGGAGCTGACTTGAACATGAATAAAGGTAGACTTTCATGCAGAGTTACCGCGCTTGAGTGAACGTTTCTGACGTATCGTTGTACTTTGAGGATGATCAGCATGTCTGTGCGAGGTGCTATAGATAAGGTGGAGTGTTGTTCGGCAGATTCCTTAATTGGGATGAGGTTCGATTAAGCATGCTAGCAAGCTTCGTATTCGGGAAAGTTGGATGATGGGTGTTCTGATTTGAACCCGGCCTCCAGGTTTTCCTTGGTGGATGAACGTGGAGATTCCTGGACGATTCTGCATGCAGGGCCGAGAGAGAGAAATCTGGGAATCCTACTAGAGAAACCGAGCTACCTGTTTTTCCTTAGTGCCACCAAATCCTTCGAATCTTCACGCTTTGAACTCATAGCGAGCAAAGGGTCTGTATATGGTCGTATGCGATACCTATCCTTCGGCTCTGGTATGCTCCACCATGCAAGAATACAGTGTTGCGAATTGTGCGCAAGGCGAATTTCCTCACAACTAATCCAGTTTCGATCATATCAAGTTACTGGTCGAAGAGTTAACTTTTGATCTGTCGAAATTGGGGCGCCATAAGGTAAGAACAACCTACCATGATAGATGTAGCCACTCACTTGCAGCTGAGTCCTAAAACCTTGACCAAACTCTCTGCAACTTCTTCCGCGAACCCAGTGTCATTAATCGCCCTCTTGTCCCTCATGACTGCTACTCCACTCCCTTTCAAGCCTTCCTCCACAGCTTCGAAAAGGGCTTTATCAGCTTCTGTGTCCTCAAACGCGGCGCCCGACGTGCTGATAATACTAACGCCGCCCTCCGGAACCAAAACCTTGATATTCTGCTTCGTTTTCGCAGTCTTCAATTTCCCAGCAATGAACAGTCCAATCTCCTGACACTCCTCTTTACTAGTCCGCATCAGCGTCACAGTAGGATTATGCTCAAACAATTTCCTCCCCTTATACTTCTCCGGCACTGTATCAATCGGACCAAAGTTTACCATGTCGGTCGCGCCTAGACTGATGATATTAGGAATGCCAGCTTTTGCGGCAGCGGAGAGACGATTAGAACCTGCACCCATGACGCCGCCAGCCACGTAGTCGCATATCTCGGTTGTGGTGAGGTCGATTATGGCGTCGAGGCGAGATTCATCAATGAGTCGTTCCATTGCGCGACCGCCGTGACCTGTAGCATGGAAGACGTAAATTTCGAAGATGTTGGGGTAGGATGATTCTAGATAGGAGCGAATGTGATCTACACAAGGAGTAGTGACACCGAACATGGTGATACCTAATCTTACTTTCTTGTTTTCTCCAGTTCCTACTTCTCCCTCCGCCTCCTTTTGGATTCGAGAGTGGGAGTGCATGTGTGTAGCATATGCGTTCGCCATTCCCACAATAGCGCTCGCGGCATTGGAGAGGATTTGTCGTAGGAGAGAGTTTAGCCCTGCCACATCGACGACAGAGTACATCATTGTGATGTCTGTTTCGCCAACGATTGGACCCGTGTCGCCGCTTGCCACGGTTGAGACTATCAGTTTGGGAAAGCCGATAGGAAGAGCGTCGCGCATTGCGGCGCTGGTCAACGAGGTACCGCCGCTACCGCCAGCGGAGATTATAGCATGATAATTCTGAGTTGAGAAAAGAGCTTTTATGCAGGAGGTTGCGCAGCTGGACATGTGTTTAATGAGCTCACCACGGGGGAGATCAGAGACCTGCGCGGTGTTTTGGGGGAGCGGAGAACCGTATTTTTGCAAGAGGGATTGCGGAGTATAGTTAATGGATTCATGCTTGATCGAGGATCGACCAACGTCTATAAGTGTAATGGTTGTGTGTGGATGGGAGATGATTTGGGAACGGAGATAAAGAAGTTCTTCTAGTTTTGTGTCGCAGGTTCCGAGAAGAATGATGTTGACTTTTGACATATTCGAAATAACGGAAGGGCTCGGCAATGGAAGTTAACTTGCATTGGAGAAGGGTAACGAGAACAGCTTAGAAACAAACTGATGATAGTTTCCCCGCGCCAAGACATAGTTTCCTCCCCGCACTGCTGTGTCTGACCAGTTTCTTAGCCCAGATTTCCAGGCCCAAAGAGAAGCAAAAGGTATCAGTTTAAACTCGAAGACTCCCTACCATCGTGGTGTGGAGGGCAGTCAATCTATGCCCCACTCCAATATCCACGCCTCGTTATGCTACCAGGTATAAGAGGCACACTCTTTTCAACCTCCATACTCGGCTCGATGGGGTTCAAATTCAGTCAAATGACGAGGAGTTCGAGCCCTTAGAGAGAAAGGCGAATACGGGAGAGTCCCGTCGCCGCTATTGGAGGAGTCTGCGGCACGTTGACAACCGTCTTCCACTCCGGGAAGCCTTGCTGATGAGTGCTGTTCCTCGGTCTGCTGCTCATCCACCCCTACGATAGCAATCTTCATCTCAAAATAGAACCTCAAGAGGAGCATGATCAAATGTAGTCCCGCCAAAAGCAGTAATAAACCGGCTTCCGCCATTTGCACGGTGAGCAAGTCGAAGACAAGATTGTTGCACTGGTCGTGTGACTCGAAGTCGGCATCTTGGCAGATTTCCCGGTTATAATTGATCTCTATGAACCTCATGCATGCCATAGCGACTGAAAAGATGATAAAGGAAAGGTCGTAACGGGTGTCGAGATCGAGCATCTGTCTGTAGCGGCCTTTATGGATCAGGTCGAGGTTGATGATACAATAGGCCATATTGCTTAGTATCTAGTACGAATGGTCTTTAGTTTTACGGCTATGTGGCCCCATAATCAAAGCACTCGACTTACAACAAGGAATGTTAATGTAAACAAAAAATTGCGGAAGGGGTGGAGAAATTGGTGCATATAGTATTCACCGAATTCCGGGATGTAAGCGATTGTGATGCTCCTGATCTGGATAGGAATGAAGCATATGTTCAGGATTAACGAGGCTTGATAAAGGTATCTGGAGTAACCCGACATGGTGTCCATGATGAACGGTGGTTGGTAGAGTTGCTTGGAGGGGAGACGTCCATAACGAAGGCAGGGCTACGAGCTACACTGAATGCGTGAATGCTTCCTTCCGCCATGCTGATGCTTGATTGCTTCCTTGAGCCGACTGTGTTGTCGTTGTTCAAAGGCAACCACGCTCGCCTATTCCGGCAAGACCGCCCGGCGCGAAAATGACACGATCACATGACTGTGACGTAAGCCAGATGATGGATTGGAGCATGAGCCTTTGCAAAGCCATCGACACAGGTTTGCCCTCGCCCATCATGCCACCACCCACATCTCGTGCCGATATCCTCCATCTGCTTCGAGATTCCGTCTCCAATGGCAAGGCTATCGTCGGAGCTGGAGCAGGTCAGCTCTGCACCATTGAAGCACCTCGTGCCCGCCCATCTGATTCCTCACAGGCATTGGCCTCTCCGCGAAGTTCGTGGAGAAAGGTGGCGGTGATCTGATCATCATATACAACAGCGGGCGCTTTCGAATGGCTGGCAGAGGGTCTTTGGCAGGTCTCATGCCTTATGGGAATGCTAATGATGTCGTCGTAGACATGGTATGCTTGTCGTCCAACCTTCCGGCATCGCTGATTTGTTTCATAGGCAAAAGAGGTCATTCCAATCGTAGAACACACACCGGTCCTTGCAGGTGTATGCGCAACGGATCCCTTCCGCTCGATGCCATCCTTCCTGAAGCAACTCAAAGATCTCGGATTCGCTGGCGTCCAGAACTTCCCTACCGTTGGCCTCATTGATGGCCAGTTCCGGCAAAATCTCGAAGAGACTGGCATGGGATATGGTGCAGAAGTTGACATGATAAGACTTGCTCGTGAATTGGACCTTCTCACTACACCATACGTTTTCAATGTAGAAGAGGCAAAGAAGATGGCCTCAGCTGGTGCGGATATATTAGTTGCACATATGGGGCTCACAACATCTGGCAGCATTGGTGCTACATCTGGTAAGGGTTTGGATGAATGCGTCAAACTGATACAGGATATTAGAAATGCGGCCGCGCAAATCAATCCCGATGTATTGATACTTTGCCATGGTGGGCCGATCGCCACGCCACAGGATGCAGAATATGTCCTTTCTAGAACGAAAGGTATACATGGTTTCTATGGGGCTAGCTCGATGGAGAGACTACCCGTGGAAGAGGCTATTACCAATATTACGAAGTCATTCAAGGTTCTAAAACCTGGCAAATGAGAAGTTACGAGTTTAGGACCGGTTTCCTTTCAATTTGGCCCCTTCCTATGTCTGCAACTCCGCCGGTCGATGTGACTCCATGTTTACTATCTGTTCTAATGAATGACCACAATTCGGATTACTGACGACACTACAATACTTTCCTGAGATGTGCTTCATCTTCATTGGCGCAAATGGGTCTGACCCCGAGAAAGATAAGGATACCCTTTATGGTGCACCTTACAGTGGCACTTCGGAGGGCAACTCAGACATCGGCCGTCTGACAGCAGAAATGACATGATCACCCAGTATACCGGCTCGGAATCCAGCTTCACAATACAAGAAGTAGTACTATTCTCATTTGTCAATGTCAATCCCACAATACAAGCTACATATGGGTCATCATACCTTCCATCTTCGCTTGAATGCGTCGAGTTCCAATTCAGATATGTTATGCGTTTTTGTGTACAGATCTTTGATACTCAACCAGTTCTCATCAAATTTCTCTCCCCATAACCGAAGAGTCTTGATGTAATGGGGACCGATGCTTTGCACAGTTTCGACTTCTAATTTCCTGCGCGATCCAGAACTTATTGAAGCAAGCAATCGATTGATTGAGGGCAAGTACCCTCCGGGGAAGATATATCGATCGATGAAATTATCCGCATTCGCTCGGAAGTCATGCAGCTACTTAACAATCAGTACGGGGATCTATATTCTCCTCAACAATGAAAGACATCGAAAAACTCATACGATGTCAGTATACTTACCTTATTGACCACAGTTATACCCTGGACAACCATAATGCCGTCGTCATCCTTCAATAGCTTTGAAATGGATGCGAAGTACTCGTCCATATGCTTCTTTCCAACGTGTTCCAGCATTTCCACCGAGACCACCCTATCATATCCGTTTTTGGGTCTCGGCGTACTCCTATAGTCACACAGCAGAACCTCAATCATATCCCCAAAACCAGCAGCCTTGACCCGCTCTTCGAAAAGCCCCTTTTGCTCCTTCGACAAAGTCGTCGCGGTTACTCTGCACCCTGTCAACTTGACCGCTTCGATCGCCAAGCTTCCCCAACCGCCACCGATATCTAAGACATGATCTGTAGATGATATCCGTGCTTTCGCTATTATGTTATGCACTTTTCGAAGTTGTGCTGTTTCGAGGGACTCCGTATGATCAGACCAGAGAGCGGATGAGTAGTTCATATCAGGGGAGAGGAAGCCTGCGAAGAGGTCGTTCGAGGTATCGTAGTGGAACGCAGCATTCCGAAGGGCATGTGCTGGATCGTTGGTCGGGCGGATGAGGCGAAAGAGCTTGGGCACGAGCTGGAACAGAGGATTCCCAGTCCCAAGGAGGTCCCAGTTATGGGTGTAGATGAGAAAGAGATTTAGGAGATTATCGCATTCGATGTGCTGAAGCATGTATGCTTCGGCGAAGCCGGCGTCTAGATTCGAGCATAGTCGCGCCCAAACTGATCGATCCAATATAACGACCGAAGCATGCAGAACATCTTTATCGCTTTTGGTTGCTCCAAAGGAGACTGTCTTGTTTTCTACTCCATCTTTAATGACGACGGTCAAATTTCCGCGCTTGATCTTCGCCAAAGTCGCAAGGATTGACGCTCGAGCAAAACGAGAAATTTGAGAATCGAAGACACCCAAAAAGCCCATTGCATATACAGCAAAATTGATGGGATGAGAAGCAAAAAGAAGATGTGTTTGAAGTTTGACTCCAGCAGCTGGAAGAAACCTGCGGCGCAGCGGGGTCAAGTACTACACTCGGTACCATATTGATAAATAGACTTTTGATGTGTGGTCAGCAAACCCGTCCTGAAAGAGTAACCCTTCGAGGTTGCGCGCGATTGGGTATCATAGTACGTGACCAGCTCTAGTTATCCATGTGCTCGGAATGCCGGACATCTGCACAGAGCTCCGCTTTCAGAGACAGGCATACCCAAATTGGTCTCAAATTGCTTCACGTGCAAGACATGGTTAGATAAGGCTGGCTAAGAAACAGTGAAAGGTACGAACTCGTCTTCGTCTCATCCGCTAGTGCTGACCTGACAGTTCCCAATTGAGTATCATGGTTGTTTCTATCCCTGTCGCGAGCGCGGTCTTCTTACTAAAACCTATTCGTTGAGCTTACTGATCAGCTTACCATGTACAAGTCTCCCCATTTGACTTTTTCGATGCATTTCGAACATTGCTGCACTTCTTCTATTCTTTCATGTAGGCTTTCATTGTCCAAGCCTTCAAATACGGCAGGAGAAAAGGACAGCAGTTTTTCTCCCATTGAGGAGGCGGAACACGAGAAAGACTAAACTTCCGAGAAGCCTGACTTCCGACTCGATTTTCAAGATTTTGGGAAACCGAAAACGAAAAAACCGTATCAGACGCATTACTTCCGAACCTAGTTTTAAAAGAACCCGGAAAAAAGAAAGCGAAGAAAGCGTCGAATCCGTTCCACTGTCCCAATGATTAAATCCTGGATTATATGCATATCATGCTGAGATATACACTAACTTTCAATACAGCAGTGTGTTTAAAGAAGAAGCTAAGTGTCCTCCCGTATAGTTATCCGTATACTGCCTAGCATTGACTGTCTCGGCATTTCTAATCCGGAGTCAAGAGGACTAGGAACCCTAAATACTGAAGACCTAGTCGACTGGCCCGCATGGGTTGTCTTCCGTTCTCTTTAAAGGGAGATACATATCCATGAACTATATTCAAGAAGCAAAGCAAAAAGGAGAAGCGCGAAAACAATATAAGTTACAGCACCCGCACAGAACAAGACCAGTCCCAAAAGCATCGCCAGCGATGAAAAAAGAACCCACACTCAAGCGTTCCTGCCAGTACATGAAGTCCTATATCCACCACCTATTATCTCCCGGCACCTCCCTTCATCCATCCACCCAACTCCCCCTCACACCGGCACCAACTCCCCCCTAACCTCCGGCATGACAACTCTAATCCCATCTCCCTGTCTAACAACCCCTCCACCAACCACCATCCCCATAATCCCACAATTCCTCACAATCCTCCCGCTCCCCGCATCCCTATACCTCATCTTCTCCAACAGCCCCCGTTTATGCCTCTCGACCCCCGGCCCCGGGTCCCTGAGCCCCGTAACCTGCACAACCGCAACCGCATCCCCAGACCCGAAATACAGATACGTGCCCGGCGGCAGCGCCACGAGATCGAGCCCCCACGTCGTTATGTTCTCGCCTAGTTCACCCGCTTGGATCGAGAACCCTTGGGCTGAGAGCGTGTGGAAAAGCTCGTAGGGGATCAGGTGGACTTGGCGGAGGTTGGGAGTTGTAGGGTTGGATTTCGAGGTCGCGCTGGAGTGGTAGTCGCCCTGTACGCCGAAGCCTGGTATCAGTGTTATGGAAGGCGTGTAGGTTTTTGAGAAGGTGTGCGTGGGGGAGAGGTGCGTGGAGTGGACGGATGGGGATGCCATGGTGAGGGAACGGCTTTGGAGCGCGTGCGCGGGGAAGCGGTGTTGAGGCGTCTTTTGGTTCTTGTAGGCGTGGTGTGGAGGTGATCTCTGTTGCCAGCTCATACTTGCAGCTGCGTGGTCACGTGCTTTGGGGTGTGAGAGTGCGGGGTTGGGTGCATTTATCAATGGAGATTCATACCAATAATGCACATGTATGTATTTGTTAGTTGCAAGCCGAACCCTACATGTTGAAGTTTCGTCGTCGTGCGTGGTGCGAGCAGCATGCATGTGTTCGATATGAGAGCACCAAGAAACCCTAGTGTTATAGGTCTCCCCTTCTTGTTGAATATGCGCGCAGCGTGGCTAGTAGCTCTGGATAGGAGAGATAGATAAGGGGGAAGAATCATAGGGAGCAAGAAGGAAGACAGATGGTCCAAGTACCATGAGCAAGTTGGAAAAGATTTCATAATTAAATAGAGTACCTGATGCTTGGCCGTGATAGCACCTATACGAAATCAACACCATAAAAATAGAACAACGAGAAGCTTAAATTGTGTCTAAACCCTAATGGATATCTAGAATCCGAAAAATGCAGCCCAATCTCTCTCCCGATAGGAAACGATAGGAAATAGAAAAACACCAAGACACCAAGACACCTCGCTCTTTCGCTAAGAATGACTTCACAAAAAAAGAGAACGATGTTAATTATAGCGTCGGCGCCTTCTTCAAACCAAAGCAATAACGTACATGAAGTGTGTCGATGAAATGTTGATGTCTGATCCCACGCGGTCTTTCTCTCTTGAAGGTATCAAGTGCGTCCTCTACTTTGTAGCCCAACCGCTCTATGAGGTAGCAAACGACAAAGAAGCCGGTGCGATTGAACCCGTAATGGCAGTGAATGCCTATCAACGGGGTGTTCTCAGCGTCCGAAGTGGTGGTGGTTCGCTGCTTAGTGGTTGGCTCAGACTCACTGGCTTTAGTCGACGACGGGTGAGTTCGAGATAAAGAAAGAGGAGTAGATTCAGGAGCGGATTGAGCTATGGC